>JASAMX010010687.1:0-19641 GCA_030248175.1 Microlaimidae sp. YZB2_3 | reverse complement strand
CCATATTTTTTATTAAAACCCATTTTAATTATTAATTACAAGCCACATTCCAAATTAATTGGTTTAGGGCACCGGACGGAAATTATCATGTTTACAAAAGGTTTGTTATAATTTATTGTATCTCCGACGTTATCATCCACTATTCTTTATTATAAAACTCTGGAAAACCATTATAAATCACTGGATAAGAAACACTCACCAACCCCAAATCGCACAATAAACTTGAATGGAAATTTAATCAACGACCCTCAATTATTAGTAAACATTTTCAATAAACAATTTACTCCAAACAAACCTTTTAAAACACCTACAAAATCAAAAATTAATTAGAAACATTAAAAACTCAATCAAGAACATAGGTGAGAAAGGGGGGGCAGGGTGGGGTCCACCCCTCCCTAGCCTCAAAATTTTGGGCCCCCCCCTAGACGAAAATCTAGGGGGGGGGCCCCTCCCCCCAGATTTCCGAATTTTTTACCCCTGACCCTCCTCTAGATTTTGAAATCTGACCCCCCTCCCCCCTCGGGAAAATTTTAGGTATCTTTTTTATACTAAATTTTCTTCCAAAAACGTGAATTTTCATCACATATTCATGCTTTTACACCCTTTTTATACATGAATATGGCTTTTAATTCAATAAAATGTAGTATTATCCTATAAAAAGAACAATTATTAAAGTTATTATGGTTTAAAACTGTTTTGCTTTGGACACCGGACCCCACCTGACCCCCCTCTAGATTTCAAAATTTCGCACCCCGGGTCGACCCCCCTAAAAAGCTAGGGGGGGTCCGGACCCCCCTGGGACCCCCCTCCTACAATTCAAAATTCGATTTACCCGGGGTAACCACCCCCCTAGCTTCCCTGACCGTGCTCACCTATGATCAAGAACCTAAAAATATCACAACCACAGAAGTAAAAAACGCCATAAAATCATCAAACAACTCCAAAGCTTTTGACCTAGACAATCTAACCATCTTTCACCTTAAAAACCTTGGTCCTCTCGGCATTCAATATCTAACTGATCTGTTCAACTTATCACTAAAAACAAATAGCATACCTACAATCTGGAAAACTACAACTATAATACCACTTATCAAACCCAGAAAAGATCACCTCATCTCTACTTCTTACAGACCAATTTCACTTCTCTGCCCAGCTATAAAAGTTTTTAAAAAAATAATTCTTCCGATCCTTCTCCAACATTTACAACACCATCCAGATCAGCACGGCTTCAAACACAAACACTCAACAACTACTGCTTTTCTTCAACTTACCAACGAAATAGCAACCAGTATCAACCAAAAAGCTCCACCCCAAACAAACAATAATAGCAGCCTTGGACCTTACCAAGGCCTTTGACACCATCAGCATAAAAATTTTAATCAGCAAGATAGTAAACAGCACACTTCCAGCCTATCTAATCAGATGGCTAAGTGGTTATCTCAAAGCAACAAAACTTCTTTCAGAGATTCAATCTCCAAGCCTAGGATAGTACAAACAGGCGTGCCTCAAGGCTCAGTCATTAAATCAACTCTCTTCAACTTCTACATATCGGACACACCTCCTCCACCTGCCAGCGTCAAAATCGTCTCCTATGCTGACGACACCACAGTCTACTCTACTGGAAACAAGATAGCCGAAATTGAAACAAATCTCACCAATTATCTCAACACTAAATCAATACCTGGATCTCAACCATACATGGGCACGGAGGGGTTGGGGGGTTAACCCCCCTCAAATTCTGAGAAGGGTGGTTTAACTCCCCCCCCCTCCCACTCAGAAGTGGGGGGAGAAAAGGTTAACCCCCCACCAATTTTGGAAAAAATGAAGAAAAAACGTCTTTAAAATGACTTCTAACTACATCCAAACTTAAGTTTTGAGATCAAAATGAATGTTTTAAGCAATAAAAAGCTCAAAAATGCAATAAAAACGGCTTTTTGACCTAAAATTAGCGTTTTTTACCTATTTTTTCTTCAAAATTGAAAAACGATATGGGTAAAATTCACTCCAGAAAAAAAAACGATATGGGTATTTTGCGTTTCTCGGATTTTAACCCTCCTTTATTTGGGGTTTAACACCCCCCCCCACCCCGGACCATCTTGCCTATGTATGATCTCAACCACCTCAAATTATCAACAGAATAATCAACAGTAACACTCTTTTCTCCATCTTCACAAGAATACAACTACCACCCAAAAATGACCATACACAACCAACTTTTACCGTTCAACAAAAACCCCAAAATTCTGTGTGTCATGCTTGATCCAAAACTAACCTTTATCAACCACATCACCACCATCAACAACAAAGCATCCAGGCGCAATAGTATTCTCAAAGCCCTAGCTGGGACCAGCTGGGAACAACAAAAGGAAACCAAAGTAGCCTCATACAAAGTTATAAGACGACCCATCCTCAACTATGGAACACCAATATGGTTACCAAACCTCTTTAAATTCTATTATCAGAAACTCCAATCAACACAAAATTCAGCTGTCAGGATAGCAACTGGCTGCCACAAAATGGCTTCACTAGATCATCTCCATTAAGAAACAAAAGTACTACCAATCGAAAACCACACATCTCTCCTTGCAACACAATTTCTCGCCAACAGACTCACTCATCTAACAAAATCACAGCGAACAAATTTAGGCCAAGAGAAATGAAACATACCCTCTAATCAAAATATGGTTCAATAGCAGAAAGTTTCTTCAACAAAACTCTCACCGAAAAAGCTATCCAGACTAACGTTCACACCTACTTTGTAAAAAAAATCTCTATCTCAGCTCCAACCTACTTCTCTACTAAAAAGCAAGCCCCCAGAAATGATGTCCACCCCTTTTCAACTGCACCAAAAAATCCTATCACATTAAAAGCAGAAGACCTATAATAATGGCTTTAACCCGCAAAGACAGCAGCATTTCTCGTAGAAATCACCTGAGGGAAAACTGGCTATGCAAACAAACAAATTATTTATTATATCAATTTTACATCTTTTTCCACAGCACCGCTTTTCAATTTTTTTTCCGCAATAAGCAAACAAAATAAGAAATTTAAATTTTTAGAATATAAGATTAATAAAAATATACTATTTTGAGATTCCAATGCGTTTCGTTCTGATGTAGCTTCATCCAATTGTTGCTCAATATCTTTTTTATTTTCCTCCATTTTTTGCTTTTCAGCCTGCAAATTCTGAATTTCACCTAAATATTTTTTTCAGCTTGAAATTTCTGGGCGCTATAACTTATTGTAAATGATTGTTATGACTTAAAAATAAAAATAAATAAAGAATAAATGTTGCTTTGTTTAATACGAGGGATAGATTTAGCCCGGATTTAGGGCAGTAAAATTTTTTTTGTTAGAGGAATTAAAAAAAGCAATCAGTAGGAGAATGTAGATAGCCTCGACGGGGGGTTTGGATAAAGATCATGCTGAAGTAATGACACTTTACCGTGCTCAATTTAAGAAGCGAAAATAATTAGACAATCAATTAAACAAATAAGTAAACAGTTGTCAAGTAAATAGAGTTGGTCATCTGTAGTGCACCTTTACTTTAAGCAAAAATTTGGGTTTTTTAGACTAACAAAACAAGTTTAAAAATTTACCTTTCATAGTCACCATTTTTGCACCCGTTGTACTTAATGATTTGTTTAGCTGCTGTTGTTGCGCTTTCAACTCAGCGAAACGCTAAAATAGAAAAATTTTGAACCCAAGAATTGGCATACGTCATGCAGATGTAATACTAAATGAGCCCAAAATGTTTTTGTTCAGAATATCTTTAAAATAAACTCTTAAATTGAAATTAAGAAAAATAATTGCTTTAAAAATTAATTCATTATAATAATTCAGTGCAAAAATTACAGATGACAATAAGGGTTGTGGGTCTAGTCCCTAAAACCTCAAGATTTACTTTATTTTAATAATCCTTCGGCTATTTTCAAATGGATCCCTGCCGTGCCTTTATTTTTTAAAAATAATTCTTGTAATAAATGTTTTATCAAGTATTAGGGTAACTGACTTAATTTCGGCCACCTTTTTTTATTTTTTTGAATAAGTTTTTTCTGGCTTTTTCAATCAACCCAAAATTGGGCTCAAAATCAAACAATAGCTATATTTGTTATTCCACTGCAAAATTTTAAAATTTCTGTTACACTTAAAAATCAGTGGAGATTTAAAGTCTCCTTTTTATAGTGGCCGAAATTAAGGCGCGTGCCATTTATTTCGGCCACCTACAAAAAACTGGCTATAACTATTGCTTAAACGAACAATAAAAATTTCTAAAGGTTGCAAATTTACCCTTAGGTATTGTTTTTGGTACATATAACTTAATTTTTCCCGTTTGCGAACTTTAATAGTTATAAACAAGACTTTAAATAATTATGTCAAAACCTTAAAAAAACAAGTTTTAATAATTTGTGTTTTTTGTTCAATTTTTATTTTTGGCTTAAAAACGTCAAAACAAAATCAAACGAGCGAAAAAATTCTTTATAAATACGGTAGTACAATGATATTTAAAAACAGCAAAAAACGGCAGGTTCTTTCACCTAAATTTTTAGGTGGCCGAAATTAACGGAATCTTAAAATGCGCAGTTAGTTAAACGCATTGCAAAATGATTTTGAAGAAAATATCAAAACATGAACATTAGCAACTTTGAGCCTTAAATAGAAGATATTTTAAGGTTATATATTGCTTCGTTCTAAATTTGATGCAGTTTAAACACGAAGCAAAAATTAGGAAAATCACAAAAAATTCACTTTTTGTATGAAAATGTTGATAATGTAGACTAACAAAAATAAAAAACTTTAGCAAAAACATTTTATTCAACATTAATCCAGTTACTTTTGTGCTAGTTCTTTTGTGTTTTAAAAATAAGCCAATTTTCTAACACTTTAAATTGGTGGCCGAAATTAAGGCGTGGCCGAAATTAAGTCAGTTACCCTAGACTAGTTTTCCGGGTTGTGTTCATACATAAGCATAGGACGGGGGTAGAGTCAGAGTGGAATCCACCCTCCCCAAAAAAAAATCTAGGGGCCCCCCTTCCCCAACATTTTTTTATTTTGACAACCTACCGCCGTCTGGAGTTCTTAGTCGAACCCTCCCTTTCCAATTCAAATTGTGGTGTAAATTTAGGTCTACTGTCACAAACACGTTTTTGTAATAAAAAACCGTTCTTTGATACCTTTTTATATAAAAATAGTCTATTTTGGTGTATAAAATTCTATATTAGTGCTAAAAGACTTATATCAATGATTTAAATTAACTTTGTTTGGAAACGGGACCCTTTGACCCCCCTTTAGAACCCCGAGTCGACCTTGGGGGGGGGAGGTACGGATCCCCCCTGGACCCCCTCCTAGTTTTCAAAGGGCCATTTACCCGGAGTAGCCACACCCTCCTAGCTTTCTCACATGTATGGTTGTGTTTATGTAAGTCTTTTCACCAGATTAAAATTTTTAAGCGATTAACATTTTTTTTTCAGAAAAAATAAAATACAGTTTTTAACCTTTTGAAGATCATCAGTTGCTTTGCTGACTTCTGAAGCCACTGTTGAACGCTGAGTAGTCAATTGCATATTAAGCAAATCGCACTTTTGCTGTAATTCATCGCATTTATCCTGTAAGAAAACGTATATAAATTAGTGATGTTCCTACCCTCCAATCTCCAATACCATGCTCCTGGGCTCCGAAGCTCCGGAGCTCCGCCCCTTAAATGAGCGATTTTGAGTTTATTTAAGCTTGAAATACATTTAAAATTACTCTATCTGCATTTTTAAGACTATTTTTATTGTTTTATATAAGTCTTGAAAAAAATTTAGTTTACAAAAAAATTTTGACAAAATAATCAATAGCATCAATATTTTAAAAATTCATAAAATTAGTACAAAAATAGGGCGAAGCTCTGGAATTCCAAAGCTCCAGGGGTTGCTCCGTGGCTTCAGGCATAGGGAAGATATTAAGTTTCAGGTAATACAACAACAACAACAATGAATGAATGAATCAAAACAAACAGTAATAATTTAAGAACAAACTTAAACGATTAGATAAATCACTATATAAATCAGAAAATAGAATTTTATATTATCACAAATTATACAATATTAGATAAAATAATTTTAAATAATTAATTAGGTCATGTTTGTGAGTAATGGGCGAAGGGCGTCGTTTTCCGCCTTATATTTGGTTGACTGGCGAAGGCGACGTAAATGAGGCGTTTGCTCTTCCGCAAGCGCACTCCGTTTCTTCCGCGCGAAGAAAGGGGGAGAGCGCGGAAGTGACGATTGCTCACGTCACTTTCACGGAACAACGCTTGACGAGCGCAGCCAATCAGCGCAAAGAATGGGCGTCCATGAAAAAGATGTGTTCCATGAGTTTGTTAGGGCGGGACGTCTAAACGGCGGGAATATTTAGCTCCTCCGACAACCTATCCCACGGAGCAAAACGTGATCACGTGATAACGAATACCATAATATGACATTTTAAAGCTCTTAAAATGCCAGGGTGTAAATAAATTTTTAAAGTTAAGTTTTATTTTATGCTGAGCTAAAAGCATCTCTCGATATATTATTTAAAATAAAAAAAAATAACAACAACTAAAACCAGTTTGATTTTTTAGGAAAATGAATAAACCATAATTATTATGATATCGCAAGAATTTCCGAAACATAGAATTTGACTATTGTTATAATAGAAACTAAATTTTGGGTTGAACGCTTACAATTTGCTTTAACTTTGGCTGCTAAACATTACTTTTTAATTTTAAAGTTTTTAATTTTAAAAGGCTTCTCTAAACTTCATGCTTTTTTCCCGCCTCATTAGTTATATACTTTTATTAAGAACTTTTTAATATTTAATATACTTCTACTAAAACGTTATTTAATAAGCTTTTAACTGACTAAAGAACAAACCCATCAATGTTGTGGAGATTAAAATCTTTGCTCACAATTCATACAAAACTCCAAAATAATATAGTAATTATAAACACTCCCTTCTAAATATCAAAGAATACGTTATTTAAAACTAACGAGAAGCTCTTTATTGGTGGACGTAAGTGCTTCGTTTTCTTTTTTCGCATTCTCCATGGCTTCTTGGTTGGCAGAAGTTTCAGCTGCTTGTGCGGTTGGCTGATCCGCCTTCAGCTGTTCCAATTCTTTAACCAGTTCTGCGTTCTGTGTTTTGTATCTTCGTCCCAATGCTCGTGCCTAATAAAGTTCCAGAAAAATAACAAATTAAAAAAACACGTAAATTAGTTTAATAAATAATTTAACTGGTTTTGCGGCTTTTATAGGGAATTTACTGTAAGTGGGTCGGAATATCCATTGTAATTTTTAAACAATAAAACATACCCCTTGAAAATTCTTATTTAATTCCACAAGCTTCGCTTCAGCAGCATCATGTTTAGCAGTCATATCTTTCAAATGTGATCTAAAAACATTTTTTTATTTATTTTATTTGACGGCTGACATAAATTAACTATGATAGAATTCATTTAAAATAATAAAAAAACTAAGTCAATTCTTAATTAGGTACAGTAATTTTTTACCGTTATAACAAAATCACTAAAAAACAATCTGAAATGTCTGATATTTCTTAAATATTGCTGGCAAAAGAAACATTACAAGAAAATTGTGTTTTCATTTAAAAAAAGTTTATTGAAACAATTTAACAATTTTTCAACATTTGTTGCACAACCCTTATTGTAATAGAAAATCGACTATAAAAAGTCCTACGTGACATTTGCGTTTTCATCAGTCATGTTTTCGATTTCTTTTTTCAGTTCGGTGACAGAGCTCTGGAGCTTGGCAATTTCCGCAGCGGATTCCGCATTTTTCTTGAGTGCATCGTCAAGCTCTTTTCTTTAAAGCAAAAATAAAATCAGTTATCGCTTTTTACTAATAGCGTAAAACGACAGGCACAGGGTCCGGTAGTAATGCGTTTTTTGCTTTTCCGCTCATTGTTTGCGTTTATTTGTGAACTGCATTACTACAAGGTCAGATTGATTTTCAAAATTTACGGGTTTAATCCTTTAATCGACTGTTTTTTTAATACACTAAAATGAAGTCGTCTAAAATTTTAGAGGAACTTTGTTTTTGGCACTTAAGTTTAACTCCTTTTTGTTTTAATTAAAATTAACAAAACATGTTGTTTAAAAATCAAATTCCGCTTTTACTGCGCTCGCACCGCATAGTGCCAGGTAGAAAAATGAATGATAGCGATTTAAATTTAGTGCCAAAAATTGGCAATCTCAAAAATCAACAATATAGACAATTGGTTACCACATACCTGCTTTGATTAAGCTGTTCAGATTCGAACTGAGCTCGCTGTTCCACCAATTCTGCGTGACGAGTTTTCCAAGTGTTAATGTCCGTTTGAAGAGTTTCCACTTCTTTTTTCAGTTCCACCACTTGCTTTTCCGCGGTCTGTTTTTGTGCTTCCGACTGGGAAATATCATTTTCAAGCGAAGCAATCTGTATTGGGAGTTAAATTAATGTATTATAATTAGTTTTAATTTTAGAAAAAACATGGTAACGTGTGATCCCTTTAATGCGCAGTGCTTTGAACAAGTTGTTTTGAACTATAAGCTGAGGATACAGATGAGAAAAAGGGGTTTGAGGTAGAGGATTTTTTAATACAGCCTAGAAATTTCTTACTCCCACTCCCTTGAAAAAACATAATTATCAAATGTGAGGTTTTTCGCCGAGACAAACACACACTTTTTATTTAAAAAAGTAATTGGAGCCTACATTTCTATAAAAAAACAGTATTATAACTTTTTAAAACTAAATAACATTATAAATTATTCAATTATATAGGTTTAAACCTATAAAAACAATAACCTAAGGACCGTTATCTCCGCAATGGGTTAAACCAGGACTTAGTGATGTATTATTTATATTATTTTAAGCCAAAAGTGTAAAAAACATTTTTTATTGCACATTTGAGTTTTGTAATGCTATTTAAATCTTTAAATAGAATAAATCTCAAAAAAAAGTATAACGGTCGTTTTTAACAACTTTTTTTCGCTTCAGTTTTTTTACAAAGGTATAGAAAAGGGTTGATTCTTCCTAATCAGTAAAAATTTGAGAAGAAACGAAGGATGAAAGGGAGGGGTTAAAATTTTTTCAAAGTTGAGGGTAGGGGTGGGGTTAACCCATCTAAACTCCAATCTCTGGACTCCTTAGCTATTCTTTTAAGCTTATCAATTTTATATCTTGGATAAGCAACCCCCAGTCGCAGGGACCGTGCTTGCTCACTTATATGTCCACTTGAAAAACATGAGATTGACTGATGAAAATAATCTTCAATTTACTGGTATAATTTAATATAAAATAAATTATCAAACACAATGTAGCATAATACGAATTCAAATACTTTTACATAAAAATTTACCTTTCAGTTTACGTTAAATATAATTACTGGAAATTCCCTGGAAATTCCAGTGAACAGGATAGAAAGGTCTTGAAAACGCAGATAGTTACAAGATTTAAGTTACAAGTAAATTATTCAAAAACCTTTGTGTGAAGGTCACTGCAACGATTTTCCAATTTCTCATTTTCTTGTTTCATAGAGCGATTTGCTTCTTGAACTGATTCCAGTTCTTGTAATCGAACAATCAGTTTTGATTGCTCAGCTTCAATCTCTTTTTTAGCCTAAACAAAAACATAATGAAAATGCTGGTATAACGTATAATACAAAAAACATGTGCATCGTATCATTATTGAACGGTTTAATAATTCAATTTTATTGAGGTTCTAGCATATATTATTATATACTTTAGGTAAATCATTCTTCCAAACACTGAAAGCAAAATACAAACAGATTTTTATAAAAAAATTAATTTAAATGAGTGGTATAGGGTCAAAGATTTTGATTAGGGTTTTTATAGTTTTTAATAAAACCATTTGTTAACCCTACCCGTCAAACGGTTCTTTGTGTTTTTTTATAATTTATTAAATATCCGTAATAACTTAAGAGATATGAGTTTTTGAAAATAGCCAAAAATGATATTTTAAACGATGTCTCAAATATCACGCAAAACTGTAAAAAAAGAATAAAACGGCCGTACTTTTTGTTTAACTTTCCAAACCTTGATTGAAGGTTTTAGAAAACAGTAATAAAGAAGTAAACTGGGACAGCTAAACTTAATTTATCCCGAAAACAACAAGGACCTAAAATAAAGTTAATCTTTACTTCGAGTTGTTGTCGAAGGTCATTAAGTTCTTTTTCAGACGCACCCAGTTCGTCTTCCAATAACTTCACCCGGTTTTCTAGTCTGAATTTTTCAGCAGAAGCTTCTTCCGCTAATTTAGCCTTTGTACTTACTTCTCGACGAAGATGACTTACGACCTTAAATATAACAATAATAAAAATGTATTGATGGCCCAAAAAGCCAATACTGCATTGTGTCTCTTTTAGTGTCTTTTTTACAAATGCTTTATTATATTGCATGCTTTATTAGCGTATTATATCGATCATTTTTTGATGAGTACACAATTAAATTCTGTACAATTAGTTTACATAAACTCTTAAACAAAAATATTGTGGAAAATCGGAAACAATGATCAAATTTTTAAAAAACTAGCCAAACTTACTTCTGTGAGCGATGTGACACTATCTACACCACTTTCTCCAGATTCTGATGCAGACACTGAAACGGTCTCGTCTTTTTCTGGTGCTTCGCCAATCTTGAATTTTTCCAATACCGATACTTGGTTTCCTAGCTATAACCATTAAACATAATAACTTTTTGTAATTTAATAAAATATTTAATAAACAAAATAAAAGCAAATTCATATAAAACGTTTCTATGTATATTTTATTCTTTTTTTTAAAATATCGAGTTCTATGAATAAATTGCAATAAGCTAAAGTCATAATTCCAAACAAATGTTAAATTTGTTTTACCTATAAAGAAGGTTTTTTTGAAAGAACTCTCTGTATTCGAATTTTGTCACATTGATGCCAAGATACTAAGTGTAAAGGCTAGTTCATACCGGAGTAGCCGCTGACTGACACGTGACGAACTGCACACACCATTCAAACACAGGAACAATGACGGTGTAATGATCATGTAAACGAGCGTAGAACGCTTCACTTGTCTGTCAGCTGCCACTCCAGTGCAAACCAGTCCCAAGTGTTGAGCGACGAGTTAACAACATACTACGTTTTTTATTAGTATAATATTCATTTTAAGTAAATACAAACCTTTTGAACTTGTTCAAAGAGATCACTATTCGATTTTTCCAGTTCAATTTCTCGTTGTTTCATTGTCTCTAGTTGCTCTTTCAAAGAACATTGTTCAGCTTCTTTTGCTTTCTATAGTACATAGCGTACAAGCACAGTAAAATTGTAAAAAAACAAAACAATAATTATTAAAAACAATAAAGCACCAGAGAATTTTATGCGCCAGTTGTTTTGGGTTTGTTTTGTTTTAATTTATAATCCACATTGCAGGGAGTGAAAAAATCGGATCTTGTATTTTAATCGAATTTTTGGACGGGAAACATTAACCTGCCCAATAAAATTGTTTGCAGCACCCTTTTATTCTTTTAAAAAAGAACTAAACACTTTTGATTTTAGCCTTCTGCATTGTTTTTAATTAACCTAATTTGCTTATATTACTTTTTTAACTTAATTGTTTTGTAAATTTTACCCACTGTATTTGTGTCTAAAATGTTTCTGCTTATATTTTACTTAACGTAAATTTAATTTCAATTTGACTCATTAATAAATAGTTCTAATTTTTATTGTAATTTGATTGCTTTTATTACTGTATTTTTATTTGATGTTTGTAGGGCGGTAACTTAAGCGTGTTCTCACCTTTACCTGCCCAACCCATCTATTTTGTAATTAATTGTACTTCCACCATGTATAACTTTAAAATGACAATCTTCTTTTTATATATTCAAAATAGTTGTGGTAAATAAAATAAAAATAAAAAATAGAGAACACCGCCTAAAAAAGGTTGGGAGAAAAAGAAAGCCCCTAAAACCGGCGGTTGTAATGATTTATGATTTTGCTGAGGAGAGAGGGCGTTATGACCCATACCTTGACGAAATTGGCATCAATACTAAAAATCGTATAGTTATAAATTATGAGGAAAAAATTTCGGCTTTACTAATACAGTTAAAACGATAAGAATCATACTGGCAATTTTTTTCAATTTTTAAGAATAAACTCACCTGAAAAGTTTCTAATTCTTGTTTTAGTCCGTCACGTTCATTAACAACTTCTTGAAGACTCATGGATGTTTGTTTCAGCTGATCGCTTATAGTCTGCAAACCTGCCGATAACTCATTCTCCTGCTGTGAAGCCCGTTTATATCTCTACTAAAGTTTATTGCTCATCTCCACATTTATTAAAAAAAGCGATTGTTACGGTTTTATTTTCAATTTTTTGTGCTTCAGTTAATTTTAGGATAATAATATCCACCACCTTGAGGTTGGTCAGATTTTGGATTTCCTTTTGATATACATACCATTTAATTTTTTTTTCGCGCTTCGGTCCCTCAACAGAAGATTTTATATTTCCTTCGATATACCATTTAAATTTTTTTCTGGCGCTTCGGTCCTTCAACGCTTACCATGTGTTATTATATATGTTTGGAATACCGCAAATTTTAAAGTATCAAATTGTGCTCTGCAAAAATTTTAGTGTAGGATTTGTAATTGTGCAAAATTACTAAGCAAACTCCCAGGGCGAAGCACTAACATTTATTTAACTCTTTTATGAAGTTTTTAATTTTAACCCCTCTCCCTTGGAACCCATTTCCCCGTTTTTTGAATTTTGGTAGGTACGCACGTTTTTGACAATAAATATAAGTGATAGAACTTAAGTAAAATATTGTTGAATTTAGGCGGATTCCCAGGCAATGACTGAATTGCAGCAGCACATGAATTCTATCGAAGCTGAACTTTCTTCCAAAAGCAAGGAAATTGCACAATTAAAACGTGAAAAAGAGGTGCGTGCATTTTTTTTATTTCGCGGTTGTATTTTATAGTTTTTTCGATTTTAAAACCGTGGTTACAATTTTATAATTTAATTAATTATTTATACGGATTATTTTATCGCAATTTAGATTTGAACAAAATTTGTTATGGACTATTATAATCTACAACCAAACAATTATTTCAGGCAATGGACATGTCGTTGAACGCTCAGAAGCAGGCCAACAAACAGACCATGGAAGAACACAAGCGAAAGCAGAGCAGCATGGAGCTCCAGATAAAGCATTTTCAGGATGAAATCGCCGGATGGATAAAGAAAGAAGCTAACGCACGCGCTGACAGGGACGTACAGAAAGCCAATTTGGCAGATGTAAGATCATTGTGTGTTATATTCCTTCAAACCTGTGAGAAACTATTGTGATAATTCAAAAGTTATGTGGTTGATTGCTGATGTTTATTTAGTTAGAACAGAAATATACACGGGCTTCACAGCAGGAGAATGAGTTATCGGCAGGTTTGCAGACTATAAGCGATCAGCTGAAACAAACATCCATGAGTCTTCAAGAAGTTGTTAATGAACGTGACGGACTAAAACAAGAATTAGAAACTTTTCAGGTGAGTTTATTCTTAAAAATTGAAAAAAATTGCCAGTATGATTCTTACCGTTTTAACTGTATTAGTAAAGCCGAAATTTTTTCTCATAATTTATAACTATACGATTTTTAGTATTGATGCCAATTTCGTCAAGGTATGGGTCATAACGCCCTCTCTCCTTAGCAAAATCATAAATCATTACAACCGCCGGTTTTAGGGGCTTTCTTTTTCTCCCAACCTTTTTAGGCGGTGTTCTCTATTTTTTATTTTTATTTATTTACCACAACTATTTTGAATATATAAAAAAAGAAGATTGTCATTTTAAAGTTATACATGGTAGAAGTACAATTAATTACAAAATAGATGGGTTGGGCAGGTAAAGGTGAGAACACGCTTAAGTTACCGCCCTACAAACATCAAAATACAAATACAGTAATAAAAGCAATCAAATTACAATAAAAATTAGAACTATTTATTAATGAGTCAAATTGAAATTAAATTTACGTTAAGTAAAATATAAGCAGAAACATTTTAGACACAAATACCAGTGGGTAAAATTTACAAAACAATTCAAGTTAAAAAAAAGTAATATAAGCAAATTAGGTTAATTAAAAACAATGCAGAAACGGCTAAAATCAAAAGTGTTTAGTTCTTTTTTAAAAGAATAAAAAGAGGTGCTGCAAACAATTTTATTGGGCAAGGAATTCCAAATGTTTACTACACGTTCACTAAAAAAATATTTTCGAATTAAAATACAAGATCCGGTTTTTTCACTCCCTGCAATGTGGATTATAAATTAAAACAGAACAAACCCAAAACAACTGGCGCATAAAATTCTCTGGTGCTTTATTGTTTTTAATAATTATTGTTTTGTTTTTTTACAATTTTACTGTGCTTGTACGCTATGTACTATAGAAAGCAAAAGAAGCTGAACAATGTTCTTTGAAAGAGCAACTAGAGACAATGAAACAACGAGAAATTGAACTGGAAAAATCGAATAGTGATCTCTTTGAACAAGTTCAAAAGGTTTGTATTTACTTAAAATGAATATTATACTAATAAAAAACGTAGTATGTTGTTAACTCGTCGCTCAACACTTGGGACTGGTTTGCACCGGAGTGGCAGCTGACAGACAAGTGAAGCGTTCTACGCTCGTTTACATGATCATTAGACCGTCATTGTTCCTGTGTTTGAATGGTGTGTGCAGTACGTCACGTGTCAGTCAGCGGCTACTCCGGTATGAACCAGCCTTTACACTGAGTATCTTGGCATCAATGTGACAAAATTCGAATACAGTGAGTTCTTTCAAAAAAACCTTCTTATAGGTAAAACAAATTTAACATTTGTTTGGAATTATGACTTTAGCTTATTGCAATTTATTCATAGAACTCGATATTTTAAAAGAAAGAATAAAATATACATAGAAACGTTTTATATGAATTTGCTTTTATTTTGTTTATTAAATATTTTATTAAATTACAAAAAGTTATTATGTTTAATGGTTATAGCTAGGAAACCAAGTATCGGTATTGGAAAAATTCAAGATTGGCGAAGCACCAGAAAAAGACGAGACCGTTTCAGTGTCTGCATCAGAATCTGGAGAAAGTGGTGTAGATAGTGTCACATCGCTCACAGAAGTAAGTTTGGCTAGTTTTTTAAAAATTTGATCATTGTTTCCGATTTTCCACAATATTTTTGTTTAAGAGTTTATGTAAACTAATTGTACAGAATTTAATTGTGTACTCATCAAAAAATGATCGATATAATACGCTCATAAAACATGCAATATAATAAAGCATTTGTTGTCCGATAATAACAGTAAAACAAAGATAGCGAAAATTACCTTATTGAATTTGTTGTCTCTGCTACCAGCTACCAGAAAGGGTAGCGCTTTTCCAGTCCTCTTGGAAGAAAGAACACATGTAGAAAATACAGAATAAACGCACAACACAATATAGATATACAAAAATACAAAGCAAAATAAATATACAACAAAGCAAATACACAAAGCAACACAAAATACAGAAGCAAAGGTTAGATGTGAAATTGAAATGAAGATTGTTTGTTTAGTTAGAGTTAAATTACAGAGAAATGTTAAAGATATTGTAAATGTTTACCAATCCAATATTTGAATAAACAATTGTGCCACTTGCAAGCACGATATCAAAAATTGTAAATGTACAAGCGACCACTATTTTTCTGGCACAGCTGAAATAGAGTAAAGTTAAATTACTTAAAAAAATTGTTTGTAAGTTTGTGTCAAATATATAAATATTCTTGGATTATAAAAGTTAATTAAGCCACTGTTAAAGACACAAATTTCTTACCAGCAGTAAAGAACTTCAGGTGGATTTTTATCCAATCCTTTCAAAATCTAAAGAGCCAAATCAACAACAAATTTTTATTAAACAATGTATTTCATCAACAACGAACAACAAATAAAAACTACATATCACAGGCGCTTTTATTCTTTGATTAAAAAAAAAGACACTAAAAAGAGACACAATGCAGTATTGGCTTTTTGGGCCATCAATACATTTTTATTATTGTTATATTTAAGGTCGTAAGTCATCTTCGTCGAGAAGTAAGTACAAAGGCTAAATTAGCGGAAGAAGCTTCTGCTGAAAAATTCAGACTAGAAAACCGGGTGAAGTTATTGGAAGACGAACTGGGTGCGGCTGAAAAAGAACTTAATGACCTTCGACAACAACTCGAATTAAAGATTAAGTTTATTATATGTCCTTGTTGTGTTCGGGATAAATTAAGGTTAGCTGTCCCAGTTTCCTTCTTTATTACCGGTTTATAAATCCTTCAATCAAGGTTTGGAAAGTTAAACGGAAAAATTTCGGCCGTTTTATTCTTTTTTTTACAGTTTTGCGTGATATTTGAGACATCGTTTAAAATATCATTTTTGGCTATTTTCAAAAAACTCATATCTCTTAAGTTATTACGGATATTTAATAAATTATAAAAAAACACAAAGAACCGTTTGACGGGTAGGGTTAAAAAATGGTTTTATTAAAAACTATAAAAACCATAATCAAAATCTTTGACCCTATACCACTCATTTAAATTAATTTTTTTATAAAAATCTATGTGTATTTTGCTTTCAGTGTTTGGAAGAATGATTTACCTAAAGTATATAATAATATATGCTAGAACCTCAATAAAATTGAATTATTAAACCGTTCAATATTATACGATGCACATGTTTTTTGTATTATACTTAGACCCAGCATTTTCATTTTGTTTTTGTCTAAAAAAAGAGATTGAAGCTGAGCAATCAAAACTGATTGTTCGATTACAAGAACTGGAATCGTTCAAGAAGCAAATCGCTCCTCTACTAAACAAGAAAAGAATAAAACGGCCGTACTTTTGTGTTTAACTTGCGAAACCTTGATTGAAGGTTTTAGAAAATGGTACAAGAATAAACTGGGACAGCTAAACTTAATTTATCCCGAAAACAACAAGGACCTAAAATAAAGTTAATCTTTACTTCGAGTTGTTGTCGAAGGTCATTAAGTTCTTTTTCAGCCGCACCCAGTTCGTCTTCCAATAACTTCACCCGGTTTTCTATTCTGAATTTTTCAGCAATAGCTTCTTCCGCTAATTCAGCCTTTCGCAACTACTTTCTCACGAAGATGACTTACTACCTTAAATATAACAATAATAAAAATGTATTGTTGGCCCAAAAAGCCAATACTGCATTGTGTCTCTTTTTAGTGTCTTTTTTTTAATCAAAGAATAAAAGCGCCTGTGATATGTAGTTTTTATTTGTTGTTTGTTGTTGATGAAATACATTGTCCAATAAAACTGGTTGTTGATTTGGCTCTTTAGATTTTGAAGGATTGGATAAAATCCGCCTGCAGTTCTTTTTGCTGGTAAGAAATTTGTGCTACCCTTTAACAGTGGCTTAATTAACTTTTATAATCCAAGAATATTTATATATTTGACACAAACTTACAAACAATTTTTTTAAGTAATTTAACTTTACTCTATTTCAGCTGTGCCAGAAAAATAGTGGTCGCTTGTACATTTACAATTTTTGATATCGTGCTTGCAAGTGGCACAATTGTTTATTCAGTTTATTCAAATATTGGATTGGTAAACATTTACAATATCTTTAACATTTCTCTGTAATTTAACTCTAACTAAACAAACAATCTTCATTTCAATTTCACATCTAACCTTTGCTTCTGTATTTTGTGTTGCTTTGTGTATTTGCTTTGTTGTATATTTATTTTGCTTTGTATTTTTGTATATCTATATTGTGTTGTGCGTTTATTCTGTATTTTCTACATGTGTTCTTTCTTCCAAGAGGACTGGAAAAGCGCTACCCTTTCTGGTAGCTGGTAGCAGAGACAACAAATTCAATAAGGTAATTTTCGCTATCTTTGTTTTACTGTTATTATCGGACAACAAATGCTTTATTATATTGCATGTTTTATGAGTGTATTATATCGATCATTTTTTGATGAGTACACAATTAAATTCTGTACAATTAGTTTACATAAACTCTTAAACAAAAATATTGTGGAAAATCGGAAACAATGATCAAATTTTTAAAAAACTAGCCAAACTTACTTCTGTGAGCGATGTGACACTATCTACACCACTTTCTCCAGATTCTGATGCAGACACTTAAACGGTTCTCGTCTTTTTTCTGGTGCTTCGCCAATCTTGACAATTTTTCCAATACCGATCCTTGGTTTCCTAGCTATAACCATTAAACATAATAACTTTTTGTAATTTAATAAAATATTTAATAAACAAAATAAAAGCAAATTCATATAAAACGTTTCTATGTATATTTTATTCTTTCTTTTAAAATATCGAGTTCTATGAATAAATTGCAATAAGCTAAAGTCATAATTCCAAACAAATGTTAAATTTGTTATTACCTATAAGAAGGTTTTTTTCTGAAAGAACTCACTGTATTCCGAATTTCGTCACATTGATGCCAAGATGCTTAGTGTAAAGGCTGGTTCATACCGGAGTAGCCGCTGACTGACAAGTGACGTACTGCGCACACCATTCAAACCACAGCAGCAATGACGGTGTAATGATCAGGTAAAAGAGCGCAGAACGCTTCACTTTGTCTGTCAGCTGCCACTCCGGTGCAAACCAGTCCCAATTGTTGAGCGACGAGTTAACAACATACTACGTTTTTTATTAGTATAATATTCATTTTAAGTAAATACAAACCTTTTGAACTTGTTCAAAGAGATCACTATTCAATTTTTTCCAGTTCAATTTCTCGTTGTTTCATGGTCTCTAGGTGCTCTTTCAAAGAAGATTGTTCAGCTTCTTTTGCTTTCTATAGTACATAGCGTACAAGCACAGTAAAATTGTAAAAAAACAAAACAATAATTATTAAAAACAATAAAGCACCAGAGAATTTTATGCGCCAGTTGTTTTGGGTTTGTTCTGTTTTAATTTATAATCCACATTGCAGGGAGTGAAAAAACCGGATCTTGTATTTTAATTCGAAAATATTTTTTTAGTGAACGTGTAGTAAACATTTGGAATTTTTTTCTCCCTTGCCCAATGATAAAATTGCTTTGCAGCACCTCTTTTTTATTCTTTTAAAAAAGAACTAAACACTTTTGATTTTAGCCGTTTCTGCATTGTTTTTAATTAACCTAATTTGCTTATATTACTTTTTTTTAACTTGAATTATTTTGTAAATTTTACCCACTGGTATTTGTGTCTAAAATGTTTCTGCTTATATTTTACTTAACGTAAATTTAATTTCAATTTGACTCATTAATAAATAGTTCTAATTTTTATTGTAATTTGATTGCTTTTATTACTGTATTTGTATTTTGATGTTTGTAGGGCGGTAACTTAAGCGTGTTCTCACCTTTACCTGCCCAACCCATCTATTTTGTAATTAATTGTACTACTACCATGTATAACTTTAAAATGACAATCTTCTTTTTTTATATATTCAAAATAGTTGTGGTAAATAAATAAAAATAAAAAATAGAGAACACCGCCTAAAAAGGTTGGGAGAAAAAGAAAGCCCCTAAAACCGGCGGTTGTAATGATTTATGATTTTGCTAAGGAGAGAGGGCGTTATGACCCATACCTTGACGAAATTGGCATCAATA
>JASAMX010010686.1:0-15849 GCA_030248175.1 Microlaimidae sp. YZB2_3 | reverse complement strand
TTCGCATTGCATCTATTGCTAAACCTAAAACCACCATTTTCTGCTATTTTTGGGTGCGCCAATTTTTAACAGTGTTAGCGTTTTGCAGTGCATATTGCAACTTTGCTTCCACTTTTGCAACTTTGCTTCCACTTTTGCAAGTAAATGCGCTGCACAAAAAAATAATTGTTGACTGCAAAAAAAATCTCTTCGCAAGAAATCAGTGGTATATATGCACAGAAAGTCGCGAACGTCTAAACTGTTGCATTTTTTTCTTCCATAATTTTATTCAAAAACCTAGTGTATAATTAAAAATTTTTTGGGTTATATTATGTTTTTGATAAATCTCGAAAAATCATAAAAAGTATTGGAAAATCACGAAAATAATTACATTGAAAAAGTTTACGTGACGTTAATTTTATAATTTTTTGCTAAAATTAAATAATTTGATTAAAATCATTAAAACCATCAACTTGAAACAGCTAGAAAGCGAGTAGTCTTATGTACTCGCAATATAATATTTTACTTTTTACAACTTAAAAAGAATGTTTTTTTAATTTACAAAAATTGACAATAAAATTTTAAAAATGCTCTTATTTTTTAAAATAAAAAAAGGCGGTACATTTTAACCCTTTTTATATGTTAAAATTAAAAAATGTTGAATAGTGGTGTGTAAATGAAATTCGAGTAGTAGTTCTTTTTTCAAAATAACATTCAAGCAAAGAACTAATATTCTTAACTTTTACGGTTAAATTTCGCCAATTAGGTACCAACATATTTAATTAAAAATATTTTAATATGAAGAGATTTTGTTATTGTGAAATATTTTTGTTACTTGTACCCAGTTTTGATTTTAGTTTCTTTACCACGTTTTGTTTTAATGATCAAAACATGCTCCTTGTAAGTATTTTAACTCTTCCTCTACATGATTGTAAAGCATTCTTTAAAAGTAACATAAATGGTTTGCTCTATTTGTAAAGCATTTTTTAAAAGTAACATAAATGGTTTGCGATTAAGTATAATATTGCTTTACTAATAAACAAGAATATACTGCTAATGATTACGTGAAAATGTACATATATTATGTAAATAAGATATATAATTTTAGAAATTTAGAAAAATTGAAATATGAAAATAAAAATTTTGTTCTGCTTAGAAAAAAAACTTTTGTTTAATAAAAAATAAGTTTTTTTACTCACAAAGTACTTAAATTCTAAAATGTGACAATTCATTACATAAACCAAATAATTAACAGTAAAAATGTTGATTTTTATTTGAAAAAAATGACCAAAATTACAAATTATGCTTAATTTTTCGCCTGCCCCGGCCCCGGCCCCGGCCCCGGCCGGGGCAAAATTTTCTACCCCGGCCCCGGCCCCGGCAAATCCAAATTTCTCTACCCCGGCCCCGGCCCCGGCCCCGGCATCAGCAAGAATTCTGCCCCGGTCGATCACTAAGTATGGCTATAGAATTTAAAGCCATAAGTAAGGAACTTTAATTTTAATAATGTGGGAATTTAAAGCCCAGCTTAAGCGGTTTTAGCGGTTTCAGATTTTTGTCTTAAAGTTTCCCATTTCTGGTTCCAAGTTCCCCATTTTCAGCTTTAACTTTCTTTCTCTGTAAGTTTCAAACCGTTATTAGCGGAGTTTAAATTTCAGGATCTATGAGAGCAGCTCCTCAGGATAAATCCGGAAACTACTTTCTAAGCAGAGATGGCAAAACTTTTCGATACATTGTGTCCTATCTACGATTCAAGAAAGAAAATATAATGCCGTCTTTGGCTTTGCCTTCCAAACCGGATGAGCTCACACGGTAATCATTTTGCTGGTCTCTTTGCTAGGAGAGGGGGATTAATTAGGAGCGTATCAAATTTTTTAAGCTGAAATTACTTTTAACTAAAGGTTTGGTACCGAGTCATTTTTGTCTTCGGTTTTAATAATTTTTTGTAAAAACCTTACCTCTCCTCTGCCTCTAATAACCCACAAAATTTTTTCCATCAAAATATCTTTTGTGGCTCAGGTGACCCACAAAAATCCCGTTTTTATCGGAATTCTGTACTTAAAAGATTTCTTAATGAATATAAAATTTTAAATTTTAAGCTTTTACTGCAAGAAAGCTGCTTTTTTCTACTTAAATTTGATACCTGGATTGTTAAGATTGGAGCAGTATTTGTTGAGATATTGAGTTTACCGAAAAAGAAAACCCGCGCTTTTTTTGCTAAAAATACGAACTGTAGGCAAAAATATCGGACAAACTTAATTAAATCACCGCCGTCGTTTGGTTTTTTTAACAAAAAATCGAGGGTTTTTTGTGTGGTAAACGCAATATCTCGACAAATATTGTACCAATCTTAAAAATAAAGGTATCAAATTAAAGTAGAAAGTAAGCGCTTTCTTTCAGTAAAACTTTTATATTAATTAAGATCAAAAATTTTGCATTACTTTTTTACTCGAGTTTATAATCCCTTAAACTTACTTTAATTCTTACTGGAGTTTTTAAATTCATAATACTTTTACTTTTACTCTTTCTCGTGATTCACTTGCATTTACTGTTATAGCATTTACCTGTTACCCTTGTCGCCTTTCCCCCATTACCATCGTAAAACACTTAGTTCAACACGGTTAAAACTTCGTCTCAAGGTGGTGTTATCTTCGTCTTAATACTACGTAAACTTAACTGCAGTAAACTCTATGTATCATTTAGGTCGTATTCAAGTCGTACGTAACAATTTGATTAGTGCCCAGTGACCGAGCAAATATAAATGGCTAAAAGTGGTACGGTAGCAATATTTGAATTTTATTTACTAGGTGTGGCTTAGGTATGACGTAGGTGATACCACAATGGCTAGACGAAGATTTTACCGTGATGATACGAAGGTTTCACGGTTAAACGAGCTAAAAAGCGATCACGAAAACGGATTTAACCGAAATGCCATCAAATCAAAAGTTTTTTGCCAAACACTTTGAAAATTTATCGGTTGTTTTTGGTAGTTTTTTTACATTAAAAAACCATGTAAAAATTTGCTTCTTACCTGCATCAATTACTAAAATAAACTTGCTGCTTTTCCTAACTAAATTTTCCTGCTCCCAAGACAAAGTAGCTGGTCCTACATTTCATTTTAAGCACATCTTCCTGTTCTTGAAATTTAAATCAGTTTCAGAAATTTTATATTTTACTTCAAAACTATCGGCAGATTACAAAATATTTAAACTTTAATACCAATTATTAATTTAATATTGGGATTTATGTACAGTATTAAAGAAAAGTCAAAAGTTAGTACTTTAAACATTTTAGAAAATAAGTTCAAAGTAACTATTCAAAACTTAAAATCTAATGATATACTGATTTCTGACAAGCTCTTTGCAATAAGTAGACCATTTTCGACTTTATTGTAAAAGCACATGGCTTGTTTTGAATTCTGCATTTAAGGTTTATTATATTTATTAATTTGTTTTTATATTTAAGGTAATTGACTTAAATTCGGCCAACCTTAGACCACTGTCTATTTCTACATGTAAACCTATGTAAATCACCTAAATACATCATGATTTATCTAATCATGCACAGTTCATTACATAACTTTGCCATTGGCGCAAAATAAAAGCCGATGGCCGAAATAAAAGGTGGCCGAAATTAAGTCAGTTTATACGCTTTTTAATTTTCCATTCTCCCTTAGATTGGCAGCGGAAGCCAGCAGTCTGGGTCTGAGCGAGCTGAAAGAGTTGTGCGTGGAAATGCTGCATCGCTTTCAGCGGGAGGAGGCCGGGTACATGGTGGCGTATGTGAACGCGGCACTGCGCGACATCGACGCCTGGACATTCGAAGGGCGTCAAGGCGGGAGCGCCACCGCCAAAACATCCTCCAAATACGACGACTGGGACAATATTTAATATGATGCGCGTGAACTTCTGATACTTGTGTATATCTAAAAGCTGATTTAATTTGCACCCTGTGGCAAAGTGTCAAGTGAAATGTGATGAGAATATAAAAATGGTAAAGCAAAACACTTATAAAGTTGATTTATTTCGCTTGAAGCGAAATTAGCGCTATATTGCACCCACCATCAAACGGTCTTACACTGTACAGTTTGTTTGTGAAGAATTGATATCGGAACCTTCATTGCACGAGACAAACGTTTTGCGCCGCAATTTCGACAACTTAAAGTAGAACTTCACAGTTTTTTTTTGACGACAGATCTTTTTGAATTACATCTTACTATACGTAGTTTGACCTGCTGATTCAATTTTTGACATTCATTTTTCTGTAAAAAAATGTTATCCTCCACAACCATCAAATAACATCAATAAAATACATGTCAAAAATACAAAACAATAATAAAGTTTATTACCAATAATATTCTAGTTTTTCATTTTCTATTTAGCGTATCTTAAATAATAAAACATTTTTTTAAATTAAAAAACTAAAAATTAAAAAAATTTTTTTTCGGCGTTAAGATTTATGGTCGAGCGACAATTCGACCCCTTGGATACGATCCCGACGTACTATCCACTCGGCTACTGGGTCAGCGGGTGATTTTTAATTAAAAGCAACTTTTAAAGGAATAGTTCAAAATGTAGTTTCTCGGCGTCAATTAAAAAAAATTGATTCGTTATTTTTAAACGAAAATTTGGAAATAGTTAGATATAGGCTTTTATCATTTTTTTGATTATAAACGATTAAAAAAGGACTTCAGGATTTTATTTAATTTATATTTTTATAAAAAAAATCTTTTTTGCAATTTAAAAAATCCTAAAGTCCCTTTGAACCCAGACCACCTTTAAAAGTTGCCCCATATATTACTCTAATTAATTGTAAAATTTCGCCCAAAAATAACGAATCATTTTTTTAAAAGGCCTCATTGTGATTTTCAGAGGTAGAATCCATGGAGATCTTTTGCGAATTGGACAAATTTTTCGGTGATGTTTTTGTAACCACTGGATAGCAAAAAGTCTTAACTTTTTATAGCACCCCACTTCTATGGGCCAAAAATTAATATTTATGATGATATGCGACTTGTAGTCCAAGTGGTCAAAACTGTGAAGATCTACCTTAAATAAAAATGTTGTGATTCAGATACCGGCCATGACTCTTTTTACTTGACACGGTCACTTTAGTGCGAACCAATCAGTCTTGCAGTTATGAGTCCTATTTATCATACTTTTATGATCGCCTAATCTGATTTTATTGGGTGGTGACTGAAAAATTAATTCCACTGCCACATTTAGAATGCACTTGATGTATATAATATTCCCATCCCCAAATATTATGTGTACGTAACGTACGTACGAAACTTACAATTATTTTCAACTCTTTATATACTTTGCCAAACTTTCAATTTAAACATTTTTTGATAAATTAGCAAAAAATAGTACAGCTCTTAGAAATTCCGAAGCTCGATTCAAAGTATGAAAAGAATAGCCTTTTTCGCATTACAATTGTAGGTGCACTACAATGTAAGTTTCTGTAATATTGAGTTGAGATAAGACAACCACTTAAGACTAGTTCATACTTATGACAAAACGTTCTTTGGACTTTGTCCAAAGGACAATTTCAATTTTAGAAAAACCAAAACGTCCTTTGGAATTTTTCCTTTGGATAACGTATGAACATTTTGTCATAAGTCTGAAACAGCCTTTATTTTCTTTTTCCAAACAATTGATTTATACCCATGGATTATTTAAAAAATACTGTAGATCGTCTAGTTTAATTACATACATAAATAATCATATACAACGAAGGTCAAATTCATATTTCCTTCAAAGGACAAAGCTATAATTAAAATTTTTAAAGATCTAAAGGCGTTTTTCTTTCTCCTCTATATTTGAATTATTTATCTCCAGTCAAAGGATAACAAAAGTAAGATTTAAAGTTTTTCATATTCAAAGACGGTTCTTAAATTTTTTTTCTGAATTGTTGACATTAAAAAAAAACACAACAACGTAAAATTTTAAGTTTTCGATATCTAAAGTCGTTTTATGTGCATATTTTTTTAATTAATTTTATACAAACAATAAATATTGTTTTTAGTTTAAGCCAGTTGACATTTTGGACAAAGTTATCATCAGGTTTCGTTTGGATATAACTAAAATAGGCCAAGGGCCTAAGAATACGCAAATTAGTTTTTTTTTAATTTGTAAGGAATTTTGTAAGTGATTAATTATTTTGAGTGAGTGCCAACAAATTTTCACCATACTTTAATACCATAATTTTACCATATTTTTTACCATTGAACATTTTTAATGCTTTTTTTAATGTTATAGTTTAACATTTAAAACATATTTCAAACTTAAATAAGCTTGAAGTCACATATTAAATAAGCGGTGCATTGTCCACGTTATATGGACGGGGCTCAGGCAGGAGCACGATAAAGAAAGGCAGAAAGATATGTCACTAGTTTAAAATTAGATGTACGCTTTTGAACTTGTAATTAAAGTTTTTTAGTTGTGATGTATATACCTATTTGTTTTGAAATTATTTTAAATAAGTAATTTGAGTCCGTTCGGTATAAGCTATGCTCTGACTATGCTAAATAGCTATTTGTATTTAAAGAAGTAGTATTCTTAAATATAATATTTTTATCTAAGTATTTAAGAAACATCTTAAAAAAAGAAACCCAAAAAGAAAGGTTTGGAAATTGGAGTTCCATATTAAGCATATATTTCCAAACTCGAATTTTTAAATTTATTCTAAAAAAATGGGTCTTCAAAAATATCTCTTACGGTAATATTTGTTAATCAATAAAAGATATTCAAGCGGTTCAAAAATACAACAACAAACAACGATTGGCTAAAGTATATATCTGCGCTCTGTGCAAATAACACGGTTAAACATACACGAATACCGTGGCATATCTTTCTGCCTTTCTTTATCGTGCTCCTGCCTGAGCCCCGTCCATATAACGTGGACAATGCACCGCTTATTTAATATGTGACTTAGAGTTTATTTAAGTTTGAAATATGTTTTAAATGTTAAACTATAACATTTAAAAAAGCATTAAAAATGTTCAATGGTAAAAAATATGGTTAAATTATGATATTAAAGTATCATGAAAATTTTGCACTTGGCACTAGTCAAACAATTGATGGCATTCCAAACCACTGGCAAATACAAAGAAGTTAATTTGCGTATTCTTAAGCCTGAGGGCCATATTTTAGTACATATGCAAACAAACGTAAACAACGTTATCAAAATATAAATCATTAAACTAAAAACAAATTTACATTTGTTTATTATGAACCAGTAGCGAAAAATACACGTAAACAGTTTGATTTAAAAAAACAAAACCTTTACGTATTATGCTTCATGTTGAACAATTAGATAAAGATTTAAAAGCGTTTGAATTTAAAACTTCAACTGTTCCTATATTTATACGCTCGACTGGAGATAAATAATTCAAATATAGAGGAGAAGAAAAACACTTTAAAATATTTAAAAATTTTATTTATAGCTTTGTCCTTTGTGAAGGAAATATGTGAATTTGACCTTCGTTGTATATGATTAAATTTATGTATGTAATTAAACTAGACGATACTACAGTATTTTTTAAATAATCCATGGGTATGATAAATTGTTAAAAGACAATAAAGGCTATTCAGACTTATGACAAAATGTTCATACGTTGTCCAAAGGAAAAAGTCCAAAGGACGTTTTATTTTTTCTAAAATTGTCCTTAAAGTCCAAAGAACGTTTTGTCATTAGTATGAACTAGTCTTAAGTTGATGTCTTATCTCAACTCAATATTACAGAAACTTACACTGTAGTGCATCTACAATTGTAATGCGAAAAAGGCTATTCTTTTCTTACTTTGAATCGAGCATCGGAATTTCTAAGAGCTGTACTATTTTTTGCTAATTTACTAAAAAAATGTTTAAATTAAAAGTTTGGCAAAGTATATAAAGAGTTGAAAATAATTGTAAGGTTCGTACGTACGTTACGTACACATAATATTTGGGGATGGGAATATTATATACATCAAGTGCATTCTAAATGTGGCAGTGGAATTAATTTTTCAGTCACCACCCAATAAAATCAGATTAGGCGATCACAAAAGTATGATAAGTAGGACTCATAACTGCAAGACTGATTGGTTCGCACTAAAGTGACCGTGTCAAGTAAAAAGAGTCATGGCCGGTATCTGAATCACAACATTTTTATTTAAGGTAGAACTTCACAGTTTTGACCACTTGGACTACAAGTCCCATATCATCATAAATATTAATTTTTGGCCCATAAAAACGGGGTGCTATAAAAAGTTAAGATTTTGTGCTATCCAGTGGTTATAAAAACATCACCGAAAAATTTGTCCGATTCGCAAAAGATGTCCATGGATTCTACCTCTGAAAATCACAATGAGGCCTTTTAAAAAAATGATTCGTTGTTTTTGGGCGAAATTTTACAATAAATTAGAGTAATATATGGGGCAACTTTTAAAGGTGGTCTGGGTTCAAAAGGACTTCAGGATTTTTTTTAAATTGCAAAAAAGATTTTTTTTACAAAAATATAAATTAAATAAAATCCTGAAGTCCTTTTTTAATCGTTTATAATCAAAAAAATGATAAAAGCCTATATCTAACTATTTCCAAACTTTCGTTTAAAAATAACGAATCAATTTTTTTTAATTTTCGTTTAATTTTTTTTTTAATTGACGCCGAGAAACTACATTTTGAACCATTCCTTTAAAAGTTGCTTTTAATTGAAAATCCAAGCTGACCCAGTAGCCGAGTGGTTAGTACGTCGGGCTCGTATCCTCGGATCCATGGGGTCGAGTTGTCGCTCGATCATAAATCTTAACGCCGAAAAGAATTTTTTTTTCATTTAATTTTTAATTTTTAATTTAAAAAAAATGTTTTAGTTTTTTAATTTAAAAAAAATGTTTTATTATTTAAGATACGCTAAATAGAAAATGAAAAACTAGAATATTATTGGTAATAAACTTTATTATTGTTTTTTTTATTTTTGACATGTATTTTATTGATATTATTTGATGATTGTGGAGGATAACATTTTTTTACAGAAAAATGAATGTCAAAAATTGAATCAGCGGGTCAAACTACGTATAGTAAGATGTAATTCAAAAAGATCTGTCGTCAAAAAAAACTGTGAAGTTCTACCTTAAGTTGTCAAAATTGCGGCGCAAAACGTTTTTCTTGTGCAATGAAGGTTCTGATATCAATTCTTCACAAACAAACTGTACAGTGTAAGGCCGTTTGATGGTGGGTGCAATATAGCGCTAATTTCGCTTCAAGCGAAATAAATCAACTTTATAAGTGTTTTGCTTTACCATTTTTATATTCTCATCACATTTCACTTGACACTTTGCCACAGGGTGCAAATTAAATCAGCTTTTAGATATACACAAGTATCAGAAGTTCACGCGCATCATATTAAATATTGTCCCAGTCGTCGTATTTGGAGGATGTTTTGGCGGTGGCGCTCCCGCCTTGACGCCCTTCGAATGTCCAGGCGTCGATGTCGCGCAGTGCCGCGTTCACATACGCCACCATGTACCCGGCCTCCTCCCGCTGAAAGCGATGCAGCATTTCCACGCACAACTCTTTCAGCTCGCTCAGACCCAGACTGCTGGCTTCCGCTGCCAATCTAAGGGAGAATGAAAAATTAAAAAGCGTAACTGACTTAAATTTGTCCAACTTTTATTTCGGCCATCGGCTTTTATTTTGCGCCAATGGCAAAGTTATGTAATGAACTGTGCATGATTAGATAAATCTTGATGTATTTAGGTGATTTACATAGGTTTACATGTAGAAATAGACAGTGGTCTAAGGTTGGCCGAATTTAAGTCAATTACCTTAAATATAAAAACAAATTAATAAATATAATAAACATTAAATGCAGAATTCAAAACAAGTCATGTGCTTTTACAATAAAGTCGAAAATGGTCTACTTATTGCAAAGAGCTTGTCAGAAATCAGTATATCATTAGATTTTAAGTTTTGAATAGTTACTTTGAACTTATTTTCTAAAATGTTTAAAGTACTAACTTGTGACTTTTCTTGAATTTTTTTTGGTTTGTTTTTTTGTTTTGGTGTTTTGGTTTCTGTTTTTTGGGGTGTGTTGTGTGGGTCTTTGTTTGGGGGGTTGTGTGTTTGTTTAACAAATTTTACATGGTTTTTTAATGTAAAAAAACTCCCAAAAACAACTGATAAATTTTCAAAGTGTTTGGCAAAAAACTTTTGATTTGATGGCATTTCGGTTAAATCCGTTTCCGTGATCGCTTTTTAGCTCGTTTAACCGTGAAACCTTCGTATCATCACGGTAAAATCTTCGTCTAGCCATTGTGGTATCACCTACGTCATATCTAAGCCACACCTAGTAAATAAAATTCAAATATTGCTACCGTACCACTTTTAGCCATTTATATTTGCTCGGTCACTGGGCACTAATCAAATTGTTACGTACGACTTGAATACGACCTAAATGATACATAGAGTTTACTGCAGTTAAGTTTACGCAGTATTAAGACGAAGATAACACCACCTTGAGACGAAGTTTTAACCGTGTTGAACTAAGTGTTTTACGATGGTAATGGGGAAAAGGCGACTACGGTAACAGGTAACTGCTATAACAGTAACTGCAAGTGAATCACGAGAAAGAGTAAAAGTGAAAGTATTTTGAATTTAAAAACTCCAGTAAGAATTAAAGTAAGTTTAAGGGATTATAAACTCGAGTAAAAAAGTAATCCAAAATTTTTGATCTTAATTAATTTAGAAGTTTTACTGAAAGAAAGCGCTTACTTTTTACTTTAATTTGATACCTTTATTGTTAAGATTGGTACAATATTTGTCGAGATATTGCGTTTACCACACAAAAACCCTCGATTTTTTTGTTAAAAAAACCAAACGACGGCGGTGATTTAATTAAGTTTGTCCGATATTTTCGCCTACAGTTCGTATTTTTAGCAAAAAAAAATCGCGGGTTTTTTTTTCGGTAAACTCAATATTTCAACAAATACTGCTCCATTCTTAACAATCCAGGTATCAAATTTAAGTAGAAAAAAAGCTGCTTTCTTGCAGTAAAAGCTTAAAATTTAAAATTTAATATTCATTCAGAAATCTTTTAAGTACAGAATTCCGATAAAAACGCAATTTTTGTGGGTCACCTGAACCACAAAAGATATTTTGATTGAAAAAATTTTGTGGGTTATTAGAGGCAGAGGAGAGGTAAGGTTTTTACAAAAAATTATTAAAACCGAAGACAAAAATGACTCGGTACCAAACCTTTAGTTAAAATTAATTTCAGCTTAAAAAATTTGATACGCTCTTAATTAATCCCCCTCTCCTAGCAAAAAGACCAGCATTATAAATGATAAATCATAAATGATTACCGTGTGAGCTCATCCGGTTTGGAAGGCAAAGCCAAAGACGGCATTATATTTTCTTTCTTGAATCGTAGATAGGACACAATGTATCGAAAAGTTTTGCCATCTCTGCTTAGAAAGTAGTTTCCGGATTTATCCTGAGGAGCTGTTCTCATAGATCCTGAAATTTAAACTCCGCTAATAACGAATTGGAAACTTGGAGAGGAAGAAACTTAACTTAAAGCCGAAAATGGGGAACTTGGAACCAGAAATGAGAAACTTTAAGACTAAAATCTGAAACCGCTAAAACCGCTTAAGCTGGGCTTTAAATTCCCACAATTTTTACGAATTAAAGTTCCTTACTTATGGTTTTAAACTCTATAGCCATACTCCAATAACCTAATCAATTTACATATTTATTAACCTGCTTATAGCATAAGGACAGTCTACTAAAGGTTTGTTAAACACGAGCTATTTCAGCACATAAAACTGTTAAAAAATTTTTGGATAGTGTTGTAGTAATTTTCCTTTGGTTTTAATGCCTTTATTATGGATAATCAAAACAAATGATTCTTGCCACAAATTCTGGCGAGGAATTCGCAATCTGAACGGCGTTAGGCGAACTGGATATGAGATTACTTGTTTTGTTCATTTTTTCATCTACTTCTTCCATTTAATTCACATTATCATTATCCAATACCTACCCAAAATGCTCGTCGCCATTCAACACGGCTACCCTCCATGCGACTAAACATCGCAACAAATTAAAAAAAGTAAAAAATATTATTGTTGCTTCAACTCTTTTTTTAAGTGACTTACCCTGTTTAAACCATTCTGAAAGTTTGGTATTAGGCTCAGCACACAATTCGGACCTTCGGAGTGTAAATTTTTTGCCGCCAACATTCACATTAATTATTTCATCAGTTCTTTTGGCCATTATACGTTTGTAAATTTATACTAACTAAAAGAACAGAAAGTTCCCCGTAAACAAATATTTATTTTAAATAATGACACTCGGTATTTTTTTACACAATTTTTGTAATGTTTTCTTAAAACCATAAGTATAAAAGTTTTTTTACTTTAAATAATTAGGAATTATGATCATTTCTGTCAACAAGAACAAATTGCGATCATTTCTGTTAATTTATGTAAGGTTATATATATATCAGTAGCTCAACAATTTCTCTAAAATAAGCACAATTTTAAATAAATCGCTATAGTCAAATAAAACCTTCCAGTTTAAGTGGAAGTTCTTAAGTACTAAAAATTTCCACATCATAATGATGCTATAGAATCATTTTCAGGCAATCAGTGCTTGGGAAAAACTTGATCTCCAAATGTGAAGATCTCGAATTTTTAGTTTTTTCAACTTTCATTTCCAACGCAAAATATATAGCTGCAAATAACAAATAATACCCGCTATTTGAGAATTCTTAAAATTCTAACGTGACTAAAATTTAAAAATAAAATAAAATCAATTTGCTATTAGCTTATTTATTTTATTGACAATTTATTTTTGGTTTATTTTAATATATTTTAATTTATTTTCTATAATAACTTATAGTGCATGTTTAACTTATTTTATAATTAATGTTAATTTTATTAATTAATTATTTTGTAAAATAAATAGCCGTGTATTTTCTAAAATAATAGATTTAGTAATCACTTTTTTTTAGAGTCGGTTGTTGAAAACGACATTTACCAATTTGTTAACTTTAGTACCCACATAAGCGGAAATATGCTTGATCTAGTTTTGTCCAACCAAAAAAGTTTAGTGTCTGATGTTATTTGCAATGAGTCTTTTTCTTCATCATGTGACCATGCTATGGTCAATTTTTCTCTGTCTTTTTCTTTAAAATCTCAGTTTTGTCATTTGCGTCAGTTCTATGACTTTAAATCAGCCGACTTTACTGCAATTTGCAATGAGTTGAAAGAGATTAATTGGGGAGATCTTATTTCCAAATCAAAAAATATCAATGACTTGTATGTCAAATTTTTATTCATTAATAACACTTAATACAAAATATGTTTGGGTTAGACGCGTTAGCAACAAAAAAATTCAGTATTCAAATTCTATTGTTAGTTTAAAGCGCAAAAAACGAAAAGTTAAAACATAACTTTCACTTAAAAAAGCAGTGGGCAGAGTGTGACAAACAATATACAAAAGCACTTAAAGTTTTTTTATGACAATATAAAAAACAAACCCTAAATAGTGGTAATTTTACCATATTTTTCCGATTTGCCAATAAAAAGTTTGGTTCAAAATCAAACGACATTGGGGCCATTAAAAAAGATGATGGGTCTTAATGTGTAAATAATCTTGAAAAATGTACTTTATTTAATGAGTATTTTAGTGGTATATTCACTAAAGATAACTCAAGTATGCCAAATTCTCCTAGAAAAGTTGGTGATAATGAAGATAAATTTTCTGTTTGCTTTCCTGTTGGTTTAGTTGAACGTAAGCTTAAAAAATTACCAAATAAGTCGAAGCTGACGAAATACCTGCTATTTACTTAAAAAACATTGCATCTAACATATCTGGCCCCTCTTACAAATTTCTCAGTTTTTTTAAATGCTCTCTGGAACTGTTCCTGATATTTGGAAACACGCACTTGTTCTACCTATTTTTAAAAAAAGTGCTAGTTGCTTACGGAAAATTACCGTCCAATATCATTAACTTGTATTCCATGTAAAGTTATGGAGAGCATAGTAGTTTATGAATTGTTTGTGTATTTAAAGAATAAAAATCTAATAAACCCTGCTGAATTTTGTTTCTTAAAACGTAAATCAATTGGTCTGCAGCTGCTTTTGACCCTTCCTGACTGGGTTAAAGCTCTGGAAAATAAAAAATCTGTTGATGTGATGTTGATACATTGATTTTTCCAAGGCTTTTGACTCGGTCAGTCATCCCAAACTTTTGACCAAACTCATAGCTTATGGAATAGACTATGAATTATTTTATTGGATTTCTAGTTTTCTGACGAATCGCAAACGAAAAGTCATTCTAAACGGGTACTCTCCAGAACATGTAAAAATTATTTTTCGTCTGATTATATTTTTGTGCCAAGTGGGGTATCCAGGGCAGTGCTCTTGGGCCTTTATTGTTTTTACTCTACATGATTGATTTTCCAGATTGTTTAGACTCCAAAATGTTAGTCAACCTTTTTGCTGACGACGCTAAGCTCTATAGCATAATTGATGAAGAGCACTCTGGCCCAAACACGCTTTTTAATCGGAAATTGTTTAGTGTTAGCAGGTCTTAAAAAGTCAGCCAATAAGGATTCAGAATTTGAATTTTTCACAACCAATGAACGCAGAGCGGGTCATAATCATTAAGGAGATCTTCGTCATTCTTTGCGCTAATTGGCTGCGGTCGTGGAGCCTCGTTCGTGAAAGTGACGTAAGCAATCGTCACTTCCGTGCTCTTCCTCTCTTCGCGAATCAAAACAAACAGTAATAATTTAAGAACAAATTTAAATTATTAGATAAATCATTATTTAAGTCGGAAAATAGAATACATTATTATCACAAAATATACAATATTAGATAAAATAATTTTATATAATTAATTAGATCATGTTTGTAAATAATGGGCGAGGGGCGTCGTTTTCCGGCCCATATATGGTTAACTAACGATTGCTCACGTCACTTTCACGGAACAATGACGAGCGCAGCCAATCAGCGCAAAGAATAACGCGATCATGAAAAAAATGTGATCCATGAGTTTGTTAGGGTGGGCCGTCTTAACGGCGGGAATATTTAGCTCCTCCGACAACCTCTCCCACAGAGCAAAATCTGATCACGTGATAACGAAAACCATATGACATTATAGAGCTCTTTATATGCCGAGGTGAGACAACCCATGCTTGTTTCCAAAAAAATTTAGACAGTTTTTGTTTCTGGGTCACTAACTGGCAACTCAATATTGCTATCAACAAATGCAACGTGATTTATTTTGGTCACAATAATCCTAAAACTCAATACAGGCTCAATAATATTGTCATCGAAAGTAAAGACTGTGTTGATGATCTAGGTGTGTTAATTGATTCTAAACTTAAGTTTTCCGAGCACTGCTCATCTATTTCAGCTAAGGTTCAAAACAGAGTTGCTGTTCTTTTTTGTGCTTTTCGCACAACTGATATAAATGTATTGTTTTTAGGTTATACTTCTTTTATTAGACCTCCCTTAGAATTTGAAACATTTGTTTGGAATCCTCATTTAAAAATAAATATTGAGCGTGTTGAAAAAGTGCAAAAAACTTTCCCTAGATGCCTTTATAGACGTTGTTCTTTAGCTCACGTTAGTTACGAAACGCGCTTAAGAGAACTTAAACTTGACAAACCTGAATTGCGCAGAAAACGAAACGACGTTTTGCTTTGTTATAAATTAGTAAACAACTTAGTTGATGTTCCTGTTGAGAGTTTTTTTGTGTTTGATAAAAACACTATTCATGGTTCAAATGGTCTTAAACTAAAAGCGCCCAAATTCTGGCTTAACATCACAAAACACTTTTTTGAAAATCGTATTGTAAATTATTGAAATAGCCTACCTTTGAA
>JASAMX010010684.1:0-11487 GCA_030248175.1 Microlaimidae sp. YZB2_3 | reverse complement strand
GCCATAGTGTGGTTATATATATATATATAATATACCCAATTATTGATACCTATAACTGTTAGTATAAACCAGCATTTAGTTGCACATGCATAGTATAAACATTTTGCTAAATCAAATTGAGCGAATTTCTGCTTTCTAAAACCACATTTGTGGATTTAAATTAAAAACATCTGAACCCATATCCCCATTATTAAAAGAACAGACTACAGACACCTTTATACAACACTTATCATGCATCAACATAAAAAATTACCAACAACACCAACAATGACATCCATAGGTCACCGACCTTCGACGGCTCAGGGGGGGGTCCACCCCCCGGGGTGTGGAGGTTTTTGACCTCCAGGGGGGGGGGGGTCACACCCGGGTGTTTTCTGAAAAAAAAGCAGGGGGGTGGTCACACCCCGGGGTGTTTTTTTTTTTTGACCAAAATTGACAATTTTTTGACTAAATTTGACCATTTTTTAAGCATTTTTTGGGATTTTCTGGTAGGGGGGGTGGTCAAAAATGGGCCTTAGGGGGGGGGGGTCAGGGGTTCAAGGGGTCGATGGGGGGGAGGTGTCAAAAATGGTCCTTAGGGGGGGGGGGGTTAGGTCTCAGAGGCCATAGGGGGGGTGACCCCCCCCACCCCCCCTTCGGTGACCTATGATGACATCATGAATTTACTCAGCATAAAAAGTTAAAATAAGTTCACAAAATAGCATATTTGGAATTCTTCTAGTTTGCGATGGGGGAAGGAGAAACAGTGTCAGTGTCAGTCGTTTCAATATTTTTAGTAGACATAGTCCGCGCTAACTTGCCTTTTCTTTCTCATCCCAAACTGTCCACCATGATACACTTTGGTCTTGTAGCAGTAATAAAATTCTAAAAAAGGTAGCTTTTAGATGTTGTATGTAGCTATTATAAATAGCGATCTTCCAACTTCAAAAGATCATGTTCTAGAACTCCACCTATTTAAAGAAGAGTGAGCTTTAAAACTTTGTTCTTTAAAGTGAAACATCTCAGTTTTGACGAATTTCACTAAACTTAATATTACTTTTGTCTGGTATCAATATGGTCATAAATGTTTTTGGTCAGGTCCGCTAGGGGGGGTCCACCCCCCCCCTAGGTGGAAGGCCAAAATTTTTTAGGGGGGGTGTCCAGAGGGGTCCGGACCCCCCTGGCTTTTTAAGGGGTTGACCCCTGGTGAGAGATTTCAAATTTAGGGGGGGTCAGGGGGGGCCGATTTTTTAACAAAATTTTTTTAACTCAATAATTTAAGTGTTTTTAGGTCTAATATTGAATTTTATGTACTAAAACCGCCTATTTAGGTCTAAAAAGTGTATTTAAACACTGTTTTTAACTAAAAAACTGTGTTTTGGACAGTAAAAAAAGATATACTTCCAAATCGGTCAGGAAGGGGGTCAGCCTTACTAGGGGGGTCAGGCCGGACCGCTCTCAAGCTTTGGGAGAGAGGGGATTGCCCTGGATTTTTTCTAGGGAGGGTCCAAAATTTTGGCTCTAGGGGGGGGGCGGTGGACCCCTCTGTCCCCCCACCCAAAAACATCTATGAGTATGGTGCGATCAAAAACTGAGATTATGATGTATCCAATGGCATATATATAATAATATTATCGTTTATGGTTGTTTCATTTTAAGATATAGTTCTATTAATTTAAAGCTCAAAAATAGTTTTAGACCGTTTAAAAAATTTAATTAGCGCAGTATTTCTTGCAATTTTATAAAAAAATACAAAAATATATAAGAAGTAATTTTTGAGGTGGTTTGAAGTAAAACTTAAAGTAAGTAAAGTAAAATTTTAAAATAAAAAAAAATTGGGAAAAAAACACATATATATTAAAAAATGCTAATAAATCGTGAAATCGGGTTTTAATTAAATAGAATCAAAAGTATTGTTTGGGCTGGCTTGGATTGGACTGGACTGTTGGTTTGAAATAGTTTCAAACTTTAATTAAAGTCTGTGCTAAATATTTTTTTAAAAATATTTATTTAAATTTTATGATCTGACGCCGAACAGCAGCAAGAAACTAACCGTCTCACTGAATTAGAAGAGCTCTTAAAGGTTTGGTGCAGAGTCAAACTTTTTGTTTTTGATTATGATAACTTTTTTGTGAACACCTTAGCCCTGCCTAGGGCCTGATTTTCAGATCTGGCTGGATCGGATCAAAACTAGATCCGGCCAGATTGGATACTTTACCAGATCAGATATTTTACCAGATCGGATCTGGTGACTCAGAGTTTAATTATCTTTATAATTCATTTTTGTGTAAAATAGCCCTAATAAATTAATAATAGTGTTATTTTAACATAAAACAGACCACCAAATACTTAAATTAAAATATTTTGTTACAATACTAATGAGTCGCACTGATGGGTTTTCATAAACCCTTATTTAGCTCTCATCATGGTCTATTTTTCTATTTTGTCACTTGCTGATGCTGATGAATCACACCTCCTCTGAACAATTCTTGTTTGTGCAATTCATCAACAGCAACTGTTTTCTTAAAATAATGAAAACATGATGGGCCATCATATCATAATTGAAACTTATGAGTTTTTTGAACGATTGCCTTTAGAGCCGACCCTTGGATCAGAGTAACTCTTGGACCCAACGAAACATTAGCAAACAGAGTTTGCTAAAAACGTCTCAGCTGGCGGGGGCTTATGAGTTTTTTTTTTTCAAAACTAACAAACAAATAAAACAACTAACAGTTTTTGTTAAAATATTAATGGGTCTTTATATTATAAATAATTCCTTATGAATTTTTCCAATAATAACAAACAACTAACAAATTTAGTTTTTGAATTTTATTTCTAGAGAAAAGAAGTGAAAATTACAAAAATTAGGTAAGCAAAGTTTGGTGTCAAAAATAAAAAACAAACATTTTTTGTGTTTTGTTTAAGTTTTTTTAGTATTGTAAGTTTTTTTGTTGACATTTTTACTGCATTGCGTTATGATAATTCATTAAAAAAAAGATATGAAATTAATCTTTTTTTAACGTCGTAACTCCAATTTGGTATTTGACCACTTCATGTTGACCAAAAGGTAGTAAAGTAACTCCACATATGCTTACTTTAAGCTTATTTGTGTGCAATACCTAACTATAATAGGTACAAATATTAATTTTCACTGGTGGATGGCTCAACAAATCAAGTTTATATGTTGTAAGTTTCAACATGTTAACTTGTTGGTAACATGCAGTTTTAATATTTTGAAAACTTCAAACGGCATTTTCCCAAAACGTCAAAAATGGAGTTACGACCTTTTGTCATGGCACCCGCGAAATTATTTTTTAATCATTTGATAACAATCAGAGAATCAACAATTCACAATCAAAAACATTATATATATTTTAAATGTTTCATTAGCAGTACCAAAGTTTAGATTTACCGCATAGTGCTTTCACCGCATTCACATGTACAGGCATGTTTTCAAATAAAGTGCTTACAAATAAGCATAAAGGGGGTGTTGAGGCTGGTCCATGATACCTATGACATGTTGCATGTAATAGTAATGTATAAAGGTAGGTAGGTATCCCTTGCTAATTTTCTCCAAAAACATAGTACGGCTTTTTGTGTAAAAGGGCTAAAAATATTTGATTTTTTTATTGCCCAAAATATTAAAATTCAAGATGTAGCTTTACCTTCGCGCTTTGCCCTGTTTCACAAAAATCTGAAATAAGATTAAACCACAGATGCCCAAGATTAGTGATTTATATCGGTAACAAAATTTAATTAAGTAAATTATTGTGTATTTGCTGTTTCACAGTTATAACAGTAAAATTATCACTTTTTACGCGCATAACTTTTTCTTCCAGAACGTAGTCCTACTATTTATTTTGTAATAACGTAGTCACTGAACGTTTTTGCAACTGATAATTATATTTGTTGTGGATAGCAATAGCAATTTGTATTACAGGAAGCGTTTCTTTCTCATTATTTGTAATAATTACTGTTTTTTTTCAAGTGTGTAAATATAGTAACCTAGCAATAAAATAAAAAAAATCTAAAACTGACAAAATAAATATGATAACGCTTTTATGAAACTTACCTCTATTGCAAGTGATCTGACGTATATATTTCCGTTGAGATTTCAATAAACCGATCCTTTAAACGAAAGTTCCACTTGAGGCGAAATGGAAGTCACTTCACTGGTACTGATAATTTTAGAATCTTTTGATTTTATTACATAATAAATATAATAATTGCTTAAAGTCCCTTTTGATAATCTGCAGTTAGGTAAATAAAGTTTCTCTAGTTAAAAAACGTTAATAAAACAAAACAAAGTCCCCAAAATAAAATTTTTTTGGAGACGGAAGAGCATTTCTATATTTGTTGGATCTTTAATGCGTATTTAATATAAAACATAGCTAGCATATAATATTTATAGTCTGTCACTTTGACTTATGCAGTGGTATTTTCAAAAAAGATTGAATAAACTTTTTTATTTTACAGTCCTGTGTGTGTATGATAAAAGAAATGGGACCAAAAAAATTTGCCCAAACGGGTTGATAAATACGCGCAGATTTACTAAAGTCGCTTATTGCCTACATTCCACATACTATTTTACTTTTCAGTAGTATATATACATATTAATTTAAAACACTCTCAATAGATGGAATTCGCACGCTTATTATTTTCAATAAAATATTACATTATAAGACGCTATTTGAATATAATATATCAGACGCTTCTATTTTCTGCCTAGGACAATGTAACCTGAGCTATACTAAGTGATGATTACCATTCCTAGACAACTGTTCTTAAACTCTGTTCTACAATTTCTAATTTCTAGCAGGGACGTAACCAGGGGGCGGAGGCCCGCCCCCTCCCAAAATGGTCACCAGGTAGTAAAATTTTGGGGTTTTCAGAGGCTAAAAATTCAAAATTACTATAAAATAATTTTAGTTCAACAATTGACTCTAAAAAACCAAAATTTTTTTCGCTTCGCTTCGCTCAACGGTCACTTTCTACATACATATATCTCGCTATTTATCTTACCTAATGCTAATGTTATTTCAAAGTTAGTACAATATTTTTTATAAGTAATAAGTACTACACAGAAAGCAAAACAAACAATCATATTATTGTTTATGTACCTCCCACCTCCTAAATTTTCCAGCCGCCTATAGCATTGGCTCGGATTTTTTTCATATAGGTAGGTACCCTAAAAACATGGAGTCGAGATGCTGCTCATCAGCTCATGTGCTTTGGTTTACAATATGGGTGTAGCCAAGGGGTCTGAAAGGTCTCTAAATTCCTTTTTTTTGTGAAATCCAGGCTCTGCCGGGACAGAGTCCCCCCGAAATTTTTTTTGTACTACAATCCGCCCCCCCCCCTCCGAAATTTTTTTTGTACTACAATCCGCCCCCTCCCCAAATGAAACCCTGGGTACGTCCCTGAAGCATAGTTTCGGTTTTTCAAGCTTTAGAGCAGAACATTCCTTTAAAACATACTTCTAAAACTAAGACGTATATCTGAGCTAGTTACAAAAGATATCTAATTATTATGTTTTTAAAAAAAGGTAAAACTATTATCTAAAAAAAACTAATTAAAATTAAAAAAAAATTGTAAAATTATAGATAAAATATAATTTTGAACTTTTCTTTTACCCACTTAAGGTAAAACGCCAGTTAGGTTTTGACAACAGATCTGTTATTATTAAATTTTACTAAGGATAATTTGACCTGCGGTAGCATTCTGACGCGCGATTAAAAGTTACCCTGGATTAAAAGTTACCCCAGGGTAACTTTTTTTACGTGCTTAAGGATGCGAGTGAAAAATCAATTTTATCTATCGTTTTAAGAATAAGAATTTATCAAACTCGAGAGGTAGTTCAATATTTTCTCCCCTAGGATTAATTTAACAAAAAATAAAATACGCGCATTGATTAAATTTTTTATTTTGCGCGAGGTGCTTTTGCGGCTTGAGAAAAAAAATTTAAAAAAAATTCATTGCAATCATTTTCTGTCCCATATGCGGCAGGTTTATTTATTTACAATATATATATTTTTTATATTTTCATTGAAATGGATTTATCAGGGTAAATATAAGGGTTTCTTCAGAATGCGACCCCTGGTAATTTAGTTTTTAACATTTATTTTTTAAAAAAATCTTTATCGTTTATCATCATCAAATGATAAAATACATGTCAAGGATACAATACAACCCCTGGTAATTTAGTTTTTAACATTATTTTTTAAAAAAATCTTTATCGTTTATCATCATCAAAAGATGAAATACATGTCAAGGATACAATACATTAAAAAAAATACACCAAAAATATTTAATTTGTTATATCTGATTTAGCGTATCAAGAACAATGCACTTCTTTACACAAAAAACTTATTTATTTAAAATAGCAGTCTTTTACAGGAATTCAACTCAAACTTGCGCGGTTCTGTAGTACAGCAATTGTAAGTCTAACGCCCTATCCACTGGACCACTGCGCTACGCAATCATTCAGCCTTTAAAGGTGCGGTTTGGAGTCAAACTTTTTGTCTTTAAATTTGATAATTTTTTGTGAAAACCTTACCCCTGCCCCCAATAGCAAAAAAAAAATTTTTTTTCAACAAAATATCTACAAGGAGTCAGGAGTTATTATGACCCCCAAAAATGGCATTTTTTGACAATTCTGCACGTGACAAATTATGCAATCAAAGAAAGCGGCTACTTTCTACTCTAATTTGATACCTTGATCGTTATGATTGGTGCAGTATTTGTCAAAATATTGCGTTTCCCATACATAAACCCGCGATTTTTTTATTAAAAACACCAAACGACGGCAGTGAATTTGGGAAGTTTGCCAACATTTCTTTCCTTCGCTTCGCGTTTTTAGCGAAAAAATTGAGTGTTTTTTGTATGGGAAACGCAATATCTCGATAAATACTGCACCAATCATAACGATCAAGGTATCAAATTAGAGTAGATCTGACCCCGGACCCCTGACAAGGGGCTCTGCCCCTTGACCCCGCTGGGGGGCTCTCGCCCCCCAGATCCCCATTCAGGGTTAGTATTTACCCCCCCCCCCAGACCATACATGGGCACGGGGAGGGGGGGGTTGGGGGGGGTTAACCCCCCCCCCCCAAATTCTGAGAAGGGGGGTTTAACCCCCCACTCAGAAGTGGGGGGGGGGGAGAAAAAGTTAACCCCCCCCAATTTTGGAAAAATGAAGAAAAAAATGTCTTTAAAATGACTTGTAACTGCCCCCAAAGTTAAGTTTTGAGGTCAAAAGGAATGTTTTAAGCAATAAAAAGCTCAAAAATGGGCTTTTTGACCTAAAATTAGTGTTTTTTACCTATTTTTCCTTCAAAATCGAAAAACGATATGGGTAAAATGCACTCCAGAAAAAAAACGATATGGGTATTTTGCGTTTCTCGGATTTTACCCCCACCATAATTTGGGGTTTAACCCTCCCCCCCACTCCGGACCAACTTGCCCATGTATGCCCCAGACCGCCCCCCCAAATGAAATTCTGGGCACGCCACTGTTCTAGACCCCCCAAATTTTTATCCTTGGCAACCTAAAAGGGAGTCGAACTCCAAATTTTTCCCTTTGCCGACCCAAAAGGGAAGTCTAGACCCCCCCTGACTACGCCCATGTATGTATATAACCTTTAATTAAATATAAGATTATGGATTAAAAAGTTTGTGATACTTGACTTTATAATCAAGACAATATAATTACTATTCTATTATTACATAATTATTAAAAAAAACTATTATAAGATTTCTAATCTAATTCTAAAAATATATAAACACATTATTATTAAAAGAATTAAAAAATAAAATTTATAAGTTTCAATAGGTCTTATTTTAATTTTACACAGTTTTAAGCATTTATAAGCTTGTTTTACGTTTTTTACGCGTTTTAAGCCCATTTTAAGGCAGCGCGGAAATCTGGGTACACCCCCCCTCAAAATTTGGGTCTTGTCAGATAGGCTGCCTTGGGTTTTGGGGGTATTTAGCATTCTTTTTTTTCTGGGTGCTTTCTCGTTTTTTTTTTGAGGAAAGGTACGTTTTTCTCGCTTTTTGCTTTTCTTTTTTCTTTCTTTCCCTGTTGGGGGTGGTTTTTTTTTGGGGGGGGGTTTTTTTTGGGGTGGGGGGGGGGTTTTTCTGGGGGGGGGGGTCTCTCGTGTGTTGGCTTTGGGGGGGGGTAGGGGTTTGGTGGTTTTTTTTGATCCGGTAAATGCCAGATTTTTTTCCGTGTCAATGACAATTATTATAATTTTTTTTGCTTTTTTTTGTTAAACATTGCTTTAATACTATTTGTGCAGCAGAATCTTGCTGATGAGTCGCATTTCCTTTTAAGAAGTTTTAACTATCAAGAAGTCTATCCTTTTATCAAGAAGTCCTTAGTTTAAACATTAATACATGGTGAACCAATGAAATGGACTAAACATCAAATAAAATTGACTTTTTTGCATTTTTATGTTAGATTTTTAAACAAAAATACAAATATTAATTTCACACACAATTATCTAGTTTTTTGGTGCTATAAAAATATAAATAAGTAGAAACTAAATGATACAACACAAATTTTTATTGTTATTGTTTATTGTTATAGTTTATTGTTATAGTTTATTGCTATAGTTTATTGCTATAGTTTATTGCTATAGTTTATTGCTATAGTTTATTGATATTCTTGTTCTTGTTACTGCCTTGTTTTGAACTAAATAAAATTTAAAAACTTAATTTGTTAACTATTTGTTATTATTGGAAAAATTCATAGGGTTTATTTATAATATAAAGACCCATTAATATTTTAACAAAAACTGGTTAGTTGTTTTGTTTGTTAGTTTAAAAAAAAAAACTCAAAAGCCCCCCCCCCCCAGCTAAGACGTTTTTAGCAAACTCTGTTTGCTAATGTTTTGCTGGGTTCATTACTCTGATCCAAGAGTCAGCTTTAAAGGCAATCGCTCAAAAAAACTCATAAGGTTTAATTATAATATGATGGCCCATCATATTTTCATTGTTTTAAGAAAACAGTTGCTGATGATGAATCGCACAAACAAGAATTGTTCGGAGGAGGTGCGATTCATCAGCATTAGCAAGTGACAAAATAAAAAAACTAAACCATGATGAACTAAATAAAGGTTTATGAAAACCCATCAGTGCGACCCATTATTATTGTAACACAATATTTTATGATATATTAAATAATTTAAGTATTTGGTGGTATGTTTTATGTTAAAATAACACTATTATTAATTAATTAGGGCTATTTTACACAAAAATGAATTATGAATATAATTAAACTCCGAGTCACCAGATCCGATCCGGTAAAATATCCAATCTGACCGGATCTGGTTTTGATCCAATCCGGTCAGATCTGAAAATCAGGCCCTAGGCAAGGCTAAGGTGTAAACAAAAAAAGTTATCATAATCAAAAACAAAAAGTTTGACTCTGCACCAAACCTTTAAGAGCTCTTCTAATTCAGTGAGACGGTTAGTTTCTTCTTATTGCTGCTGTTCGGCGTCAGGTAGCAATTAAAATTTAAATAAATATTTTTTAAAAAAATATTTTAGCACAGACTTTAATTAAAGTTTGAAACTATTTTCAAACCAATAGTCCAGTGCCAATCCAAGCCAGCCGAAACAATACTTTGATTCTATTTAATTAAAACCCGATTTCACGATTTATTAGCATTTTTTAATATATATGTGTTTTTTTTACCCAAATTTTTTATATTTTTAAAATTTTACTTTACTTACTTTTAAGTTTTACTTCGAAACCACCTAAAAAATTACTTCTTATATATTTTTGTATTTTTTTATTATAAAATTGCAAGAAATACTGCGCTAAATTAAATTTTTTAAACAGTCTAAAACTATTTTTGAGCTTTAAATAAATAGAACTATATCTTTAAAATGAAACAACCATAAACGATAATATTATTATATATATGCCATTGGATACATCATAATCTCAGTTTTTGATCGCACCATACTCATAGATGTTTTTGGGTGGGGGGACAGAGGGGTTCACCGCCCCCCCACCCCCAAGAGCCAAAAGTTTGGACCCTCACTAGAAAAAATCCAGGGCCATCCCCTCTCCCCCAAAGCTTGAGAGCGGTCCGGCCTGACCCCCCTAGTGAGGCTGACCCCCTTCCTGACCGATTTGGAAGTATATATTTTTTTTACTGTCCAAAATACAGTTTTTTAGTTAAAAACAGTGTTTAAATACACTTTAGACCTAAATAGGAGGTTCTAGTACATAAAATTCAATATTAGACCTAAAAACACTTAAATAAATTATTGAGTTAAAAAATTTATGTTAAAAAATTGGACCCCCCTGACCCCCTCCCTAAATTTGAAATCTCGCACATGGGGTCAACCCCCTAAAAAGCCAGGGGGGTCCGGACCCCTCTGGACACCCCCCCCTAAAAAATTTTGGCCTTCCACCTAGGGGGGGTGGACCCCCCCCTAGCGGACCCGACCAAAAACATCTATGACCATACTGATACCAGACAAAAGTAATATTAAGTTTAGTGAAATTCGTCAAAACTGAGATGTTTCACTTTAAAGAACAAAGTTTTAAAGCTCACTCTTTTTTAAATAGGTGGAGTTCTAGAACATGATCTTTTGAAGTTGGAAGATCGCTATTTATAATAGCTACATACAACATCTAAAAGCTACCTTTTTTAGAATTTTATTACTGCTACACGACCAAAGTGTATCATGGTGGACAGTTGGGATGAGAAAGAAAAGGCAAGTTAGCGCGGACTATGTCTACTAAAAATATTGAAACGGCTGACACTGACACTGTTTCTCCTTCCCCCATCGCAAACTAGAAGAATTCCAAATATGCTATTTTGTGAACTTATTTTAACTTTTTATGCTGAGTAAATTCATGATGTCATCATAGGTCACCGAAGGGGGGGGGTAGGGGGGGTCACCCCCCCCCCCTACCGGCCCTCTGAGAACCTAACCCCCCCCCCCCTAAGGCCCATTTTTTGACCCCTCCCCCCAATCGACCCCTTGAACCCCTGACCCCCCCCCCCTAAGGCCCATTTTTGACCGCCCCCCCTACCAGACAATCCCAAAAAATGCTTAAAAAATGGTCAAATTTCGTCAAAAAATTGTCAATTTTGGTCAAAAAAAAAAACACCCCGGGGTGTGACCACCCCCCCTGCTTTTTTTCATAAAAAACACCCCGGGGTGTGACCCCCCCCCCCCCTGGAGGTCAAAAACCTCCACACCCCGGGGTGTGGACCCCCCTGAGCCGTCGAAGGTCGGTGACCTATGGATGTCATTGTTGGTGTTGTTGGTAATTTTTTATGTTGATGCATGATAAGTGTTGTATAAAGGTGTCTGTAGTCTGCTCTTTTAATAATGGGGATATGGGTTAAGACGGCTTTCATTTAAATCCACAAATGTGGTTTTAGAAAGCAGAAATTCGCTCAATTTGATTTAGCAAAATGTTTATACTATGCATGTGCAACTAAATGCTGGTTTATACTAACAGTTATAGGTATCAATAATTGGG
>JASAMX010010682.1:0-22368 GCA_030248175.1 Microlaimidae sp. YZB2_3 | reverse complement strand
TATGTCATTACTTCGTTCAGTTACATATACTACGAAACGACTGTAAAAATGTGATTATGGCGTAATAAACAAAGAATTTAAAACGCAAAATTTTGAAAATCACGCCTTATAAAAAAAGTTTAAATGCTTATGCTTGTTCAAGACGAGATTTTTAGTAATTAGACCCGTTCCAATTGAAGACTCTGATGTAAACACGCAAAAATGGAACGTTATCTAGAAAATATGGATTTCGGTACGAGTACGTCGAATGAAGATGAAGAATATTGAAGAAAATTTAAATGTATTAAAGGGCTCAAAGAGTTTTTTGCAAGTAAAAAAAGTATCTTTTTACAAAAATGCTCTTCGAATCCTTTTCTTACATTTGTATTTCCGTCGTGATTACCTCATTTAAAACCAAACCGATGTGAAGAACTTCTTCTGCTTTGTTTAAAATAAATATATATTTTTTATTACAAAAAAATAATAATAATATATAATTAATCAGATAATAAGTATAATGGTTAAAAAATTCTGGGCTAAAACCGTCTGTTGGGATGTCGTGGAGTTAGGTCCCCGCCCTTTGTGATAATTCATAAATACTTGTAAACATTTATTAATTATGAATATTGTGTTATTGAATATTGACTTTAAGCACCGTGATTAATTCAGTATCCAACAATGCTAACCATTTTTTACAATTTTTTTTTAAGAAAATTACATTAAATTATTATAAAGAAATTTTTAAATTAAATTTTAAGTTTCATTTTAAGATTTTGCTTAGTCTGCTTAACTTAGGGAAACTAAGGTTGAAGAGATTTATGGGTAATTCTTACTGAATTTTTTGTAAAGGTAGAAAAAATATAAAAAAAAAAAAAAAAAAATGTTGTAAAAGATGTTTTCTTGAAAAATCTCCAGTATTTTTTAGAAATATATAATAATGCATTATTAAATTATTAATTATCAGAGTAAATAAAAAATTAATTGAGGAATAAGAAAAGATTTCCTGTGTGATTTTTTATAAATTATAAAAATGTATGAGTTTTAGCTTTAATAATTGTCTACAGCGCGAGTAGCAGTCGCCCCTGACCGTGATAGTCTGGAAAATGAGAAGTACAAAATCAAATGTGATCTGAGGGTAATTAAATGACCATCAAAAAAATATCACAGAAAATCTAAAGCGTGTACGTATTAAGTAAGCGTTTTGTAAAAACAAAAGCTTGCAAAGTGATTTAAATTAGTTTAATTAACTATGGTTGCAATTATATATCATGTGCTTTTTAAATTTTTTTGGTAACTTTCGATGAATAAAATTTAAACTTTTATAAAAAATTCTATGGTTGAATTATATTTCTGGCTGACGCTGAAAGAGTTGTATGAAGACATGAGGGAACCAATTAGAATTGTGCGGTTATGGCGTTTTTTAAAAAATAAATAAAAACACAGATTTTTTTAATTCCACCTTTTTAAAAAATATACAAAAATTAACAAAATTAAACTCTTATTTAAAATTTAGCATTTGCTTTCAAATTGACTAATTTAATAATTAATTTGTTAAAATTTATCTTTATTACTATCTTTTATTATTAGCCGCTTTTGTTAAAAAATTTGAACGGTTTTATTGTTAAATAGTTGATTCAATACACCAATTATTGAGGTCAGCTAGATTTTATTTGCCAATTTGAAATTAGTCTTAAAAAGACACTTCCAAATTATTTGCTTTCTAACAGATATAAATAGTGGCATTATGGCTATTTTGCAATCTTTTGTTGACGCCTGTTGTTTTGCTTTTGCTTGTGTAACATATTTTATACAAAAATAAACAAATGCACTACATAATGTTTTCATTCTTTAAATGGCATATAACGTAAATAAAACTGAAATCGTGTTCTTTGGGGACCTAAGCTGACTCCAACAACTTACTGGTCCTAAACGGCAGACTTTCCTAAATAACAGGGACTACTAACTCCACTCAATTTCTATCGGCGCACATCTTTTCTGTAGATTTTGTTTATTTGCTACAGAAATTTGTTTAAACAACATTTAGTTTAAATGACTAATATGTTTAAACTTATCATACACAAACATTCTTAACATTATTAAGTGTACAAAGTGGTTGTCCACCTCAGTGACGTGTACTGAAAACTTAACAAATAAAAATGGCCCAATACTTTATATCCAATTTGCATTTTAAGGACTACGGTTATTGCTTTTAATAAGTTGAAAAAATTTTTGATATAATTTTATTAAAAGTGATTTTAACTTAAAATATTATTTAAAAGCGGTAAGGTTCTTTTGCTAAAATTATAATTTTTACAAGTTATGCTTCTATTGATTGGTATCTAAAGTTTTTTTTTGAGTTTTAGACGTTTTTAATCAAACAGTGAATCATTATTCTGAAATAATTTTAATATGAATCAAAATCAACAAACTGCCGTCATACAAAAAGTGTATCGGAAATTGTTTTTTATCTTAAGCCGGTAAGGACGGCTCTTGAACCTGCCTCCGGAAGACTGGAGACAGGTAGGAGGCAGGTAAAACTGACTCGGAGGCGGCTAGGACGCAGGGTGGAGGCAGGTAGGAGGCAGGGTGGAGGCAGCTAGGAGGCAGGTGGCCCTGCCTCCTATTTTGAAGCATAAAAAGGTTAGGAGGCAAGTAGGAGTAGGCGGCAGCTAAAACTGCCTCGGAGGCAGTTAGGAGGCAGGGTGGAGGCAGAAAAAAGGCAGGTAGGAATCAGTAAAATTTCCGATGGAGGCAGGTAAAAACTGTTTTTCCGAATTCAGGCACCCCGTCTTTACCGGGTTAAAGCCCGGTTCACATTGGTGCTATAGGTGATAAGCGACAAGCGCTAGGCGCCTGTCATTTCAAACTGCTAGGAAAGGCAATAGTAACTTGCAATAGGCGACAGGCAATAGTGAGTGGGGAAAAATTCTAATCCTATCCTAATTTTGCGATAGGTGACAGCTCAAACACATGCAGTTTCAGCATGTTACAGTGTGTAATTAGTAAATTGGCAAACTTATGTCAAATAAATAATGCTTTCTTGAATTGAAAAAAGGACCTAACATAAAGTGACCAAAGAACCGTTCAAAGCACATCAAGTGTTTCTGGAATTACTTAGCCGACGGTTGATTGTGCGATTCTGCAGCGTAAACGTATAGTTAGTTGAGAATCGCCTGCCAACAAGTTGAGTAAGAGTGAAAGCTGAAATAACGTTCTCAGGAAGAAAATGCGATCAAGTTGTTTATCTCCTTCTTTTGCAGATAAGTTCTAACCAAAGAGAAAGTTCGAGTAAAATTTTTTGGGCATAATAAAAAAGTAATCAAAAAAAAAAAAAAAAACTTGGAATGTATTTAATGCTCATTTTTTTGAATAAGAGAATGATATTCTTCTTGTTGAATTTTGTTTTGGTTAAAGATGCGGTCCGGAGTCAAACTTTTTCTCTTTTTGAATTCCGAAATTTTTGTGAAAACCCCACCCCTGCCCCTAATAGCCCACAAAAATTTTTTCAACAAAATATTTCCAGTGGTTCAGGAGTTATGAGTTATGTGACCCACCAAAAATGGCGTTTTTCGACAATTCTGGACGTGACAGATTGCTTAATGTGTATAACAATTTATTTTACAAATTATGCACTCAAAAAAAGGGTATGCTTTTCTACTTTAATTTGATACCTTGATCGTTAAAATTGGTGCGATATTTGTCGAAATATTAGTTTCCCGTACAAAAAACCTAGAATTTTCTTGATAAAAACACAAACAACGGCAGCGATTTTGTGAAAATTTGCCCAACCTTTCTTTCCTTCACTTCGTGTTTTAAGCAAAAAAATAGAGGGTTTGTACAAAAAACGCAGTATATAGTCAAATATTGCACTAATCCTAACAATCAAGGTATGAAATTAAATTAGAAAGTAGCCGCTTTTTTTGAGTACCGTAATTCTAACTTAAATCGTTATACTAATAATTTTCACGTACAGAATTGTCGAAACTCATTTTTGGGTGGTCATAACTTCTGAACAGCACAAAATATTTTGAAAAAATTTAGTGAGTTGGGGGCAGGGGTAAGGTTTTTACAAAAATTATTAAATGGAAGACAGAAAGTTTATAGCCACGCGAAAATTGTTTAATTGTGTGCACCCATCATCACAATTTTAATTTTTTTGTCGCCGCCTTTGAATTACTAAGCTTAATGCTGTAATGTTAGCTGAAATTGCGCGGATAAGTAGGAGAAATTTTTTAGAATTAAAAGCCAGCACAACCGTTGAACAGTGTTTAAAATCGAAACAATGCACTATCGACTATCGCAATTTATTTTCAGTGTGAACTGAACATATCACCTTTTTCACCTGTTGCTTATCGCTTGTCGCCTATCGCCTATCGCCGGTCGCCTATCGCCTGTAGTCACCTATATCGCAAAAGTGTGAAAAACCATGCTTAGTGTCCTGTCTGAATTTGTTAATAAATTGTACTACTTTTGTTTTTCTTCACAACAGGTCAGGAAAAAAACTGAAAATATTTACATTTGGCCTATGCAAAACGGCAAAAAAAAAAAAAAAAATAAAATAATAAATAAAAAAATCTTAAGGCATATTCGCAGAAATAAAACCAAACATCTATCTGCTTAAAATTGGTTTATTCGTTGCAAATAATAAATAGGGTCTTATTTTTTAAAAAAAATGTAGTTAGAGTAATTTTTGTAAATAAAATAGTAATTTTTGTACCTATCATTTTTTAATTTTAACACTGATTGGTTTTTCTGATTTAAACAAAAAAAAAAATGAAATTTGTAAAAATCATTCTCACAACTATTTTTAACAATCATGAAATCACGGCTTTATAAATTAAAAAGATACTGATTTTATTTGTAGAAAACAGCTAAAAATTTTAAAAATTTCGCGATTGTCAAAGATTGCTGTGAGAACAACATTAATTGCCAAGAATAGCAATTGGTCAATTGCCATTCTTACCGCCTAATGAATAAAAAATACAACTGCTCTCAACCAATCATGAAAAATACAACCATAAAAAATACAACCCATCATGGTACTGGTTTTACCAGTCCGAAATGAATGAAACACTAATGAATATCTACTGGTTTTTTATCCATTACAAAGTTTGCTGGAAGTGACACGTATGATTTAATAAAAAAAAAGATTTTTTATTTTGTATTTTATTTATTTTACTCACTCTGCGGCCCCCCTTCGCCCAGAATAAAATTTTGTGGTTTATACTTCTTGTCCTTCATGTAATGGTTAAAAAACCAGTAACAGGATAGAGAAAGTGGATTTCGTAAATGGTTCCCTGAATAAAAAATTCATTTTCATATGATCAACATTTCTTAGTCTCTTTTAGTAGGCAACTGCACATACAATTAATGATAATTTACAAGAGTGAAAATAGATCCATCTCGGACTAGTCGAGATCTATTTTGTCTAAACATACGTCTGAGAGGAACCCGAAACCGGAACTGCCTATAAAACTTTAAAACCCCGGAAAACCGGAACCGGAACTGGAATTGAGATTTTTCGAAAATCCAGAACAGGAACCCGGAATTCAGATTTTTCGAAAAGCCGGAACAGTAACTGAAACGGGAATACTAAATTTGGCAGAAACATCCGGAACCTGGAATCGGAACTGCCCATCACTAAAAATTACATGATATAGGATATATTACATGGAAATAACCATCAGTTAGTGGAGGGGAGATGACGTGATTGCGACCAATCAGCGCAAAGCACTGCGCGGAGATGCTCCCCCTGGATTACAAGTCAAAAAACCTTTATCGTGTATTTTACAAAAAATAGGCGGAGATTTGTAAAATACGATGGTCAAAACCATGCCAAGTTGTTCAGTGTTAAATATCTTCAGAGAGTTACGACGTAAAAGAATTACTTTTAACCAATTTGCGCTTGGGAAAAAAAGGGAGGTCTCTCATTTGTTGGAAATCAATTGTTTTTCAACCGCTAATTGGCTAAAACAGCCCCTGCCACAACCATTCCCACAGAGCGAAACATATATGACGTTATCACGAATACTATATGACATTTTGAGGGTCCTTAAGATCCTGACGTAATACTAATTTACAAAGGTTTTTATGAAACAGCCCTCTGGGCCCTATTTCATAAAAATTGCTTGTAATCGTAAATCATGGGTGGCACGGGGGCGCCAAGGGGCGATTTAGCCCCGTGGCGCCGCGCCAACCATTATTAGAGAACGTGGGTAAATTTTTAAATTCAGAACCTTCTTCTTCTCCTCTTATTATTATTATTATTATTATTCCAACGTTCCATCCTTTAAAAGCGATATTCCTCATTCCGTTAATCGCTATGACATGAAATGAATTACAACATGGACTCACTCAGAAAATTAGAAAAATAGACGAATAAAGACGTCCCAACCGCACGATGAATAGCAGTATGGCAACCCCCGCAATACGGATGATTACCGCGCGTGCGCTACAGCGCCACAGATACATATAAGGATTGTTTAATAGAGAAAACTTTGAACTAATATCCCATCATCAGAAACCGAACTAAAAAAGTACTTTTTTTCGGCGTTTTCCGCGCGGTTGAAGCAGATGGCGCTGGGAACTGGTTCCGTTTCTGCCACCAATTAAAACCGGTCTGCTTTTTTTGTGCGGTTTCTATGAGGGGATGTTGGTTGTCTGCTCTGTACAATCCTTGTATGTATTGTTGTAATGTAATGTATTGTTGCCAAAAGGCTATTATTGTGCGGTTGGGAGTTTTTATTTGTCTATTTTTCAAATTTTCTGATGAGCCCATGTTTATTTTTCATCAATCAGTAACGAATGAGGAATATCGCTTTTAAGGATGGAACGTTGGAATAATAATAATAATAATAATAAGAAGAAGAAGAAGGTTCTGAATTTAAAAATTTACCCACGTTCTCTAATAATGGTTGGCGCGGCGCCACGGGGCTAAATCGCCCCTTGGCGCCCCCGTGCCACCCATGATTTACGATTACAAGCAATTTTTATGAAATAGGGCCCAGAGGGCTGTTTCATAAAAACCTTTGTAAATTAGTATTACGTCAGGATCTTAAGGACCCTCAAAATGTCATATAGTATTCGTGATAACGTCATATATGTTTCGCTCTGTGGGAATGGTTGTGGCAGGGGCTGTTTTAGCCAATTAGCGGTTGAAAAACAATTGATCTCCAACAAATGAGAGACCTCCCTTTTTTTCCCAAGCGCAAATTGGTTAAAAGTAATTCTTTTACGTCGTAACTCTCTGAAGATATTTAACACTGAACAACTTGGCATGGTTTTGACCATCGTATTTTACAAATCTCCGCCTATTTTTTGTAAAATACACGATAAAGGTTTTTTGACTTGTAATCCAGGGGGAGCATCTCCGCGCAGTGCTTTGCGCTGATTGGTCGCAATCACGTCATCTCCCCTCCACTGACTGATGGTTATTTCCATGTAATATATCCTATATCATGTAATTTTTAGTGATGGGCAGTTCCGATTCCAGGTTCCGGATGTTTCTGCCAAATTTAGTATTCCCGTTTCAGTTACTGTTCCGGCTTTTCGAAAAATCTGAATTCCGGGTTCCTGTTCTGGATTTTCGAAAAATCTCAATTCCAGTTCCGGTTCCGGTTTTCCGGGGTTTTAAAGTTTTATAGGCAGTTCCGGTTTCGGGTTCCTCTCAGACGTATGTTTAGACAAAATAGATCTCGACTAGTCCGAGATGGATCTATTTTCACTCTTGTAAATATCATTAATTGTATGTGCAGTTGCCTACTAAATTAAGAAATGTTGATCATATGAAAATGAATTTTTTATTCAGGGAACCATTTACGAAATCCACTTTCTCTATCCTGTTACTGGTTTTTTAACCATTACATGAAGGACAAGAAGTATAAACCACAAAATTTTATTCTGGGCGAAGGGGGGCCGCAGAGTGAGTAAAATAAATAAAATACAAAATAAAAAATCTTTGTTTGTATTAAATCATACATGGTTTCCAGCAAACTTTGTAATGGTTAAAAAACCAGTAGATATTCATTAGTGTTTCATTCATTTCGGACTGGTAAAACCAGTACCATGATGGGTTGTATTTTTTATGGTTGTATTTTTCATGATTGGTTGAGAGCAGTTGTATTTTTTATTCATTAGTCGGTAAGAATGGCAATTGACCAATTGCTATTCTTGGCAATTAATGTTGTTCTCACAGCAATCTTTGACAATCGCGAAATTTTTAAAATTTTTTAGCTGTTTTCTACAAATAAAATCAGTATCTTTTTAATTTATAAAGCCGTGATTTCATGATTGTTAAAAATAGTTGTGAGAATGATTTTTACAAATTTCATTTTTTTTTTGTTTGAATCAGAAAAACCAATCAGTGTTGAAATTAAAAAATGATAGGTACAAAAATTACTATTTTATTTACAAAAATTACTCTAACTACATTTTTTTTAAAAATAAGACCCTATTTATTATTTGCAACGAATAAACCAATTTTAAGCAGATATGTTTGGTTTTATTTCTGCGAATATGCCTTAAGATAAATTCTATAAGTTACTATTTATTTTATAAAGAACGTTAATAAAAAGCCACTCAAGCGATTTTGCATAGGCCAAATGTAAATATTTTCAGTTTTTTTCCTGACCTGTTGTGAAGAAAAACAAAAAGTAGTACAATTTATTAACAAATTCAGACAGGACACTAAGCATGGTTCACACTGCTGCGATAGGCGACAGGCGATAGGCGACCGGCGATAGGCGATAGGCGACAAGCGATAAGCAACAGGTGAAAGGCGATATGTTCAGTTCACACTGAAAATAAATTGCGATAGGCGATAGTGCATTGTTTCGATTTTAAACACTGTTCAACGGTTGTGCTGGCTTTTAATTCTAAAAAATTTCTCCTACTTATCCGCGCAATTTCAGCTAACATTACAGCATTAAGCTTAGTAATTCAAAGGCGGCGACAAAAAAATTAAAATCGGCGATGATGGGTGCACACAATTAAAGGTTCGGTGCGGAGGCAAACTTTTTGTCTTCCATTTTAATAATTTTTGTAAAAACCTTACCCCTGCCCCCAATAGCTCACAAAATTTTTTCAAAATATTTCGTGTGGTTCAGAAGTTATGACCACCCAAAAATGGAGTTTTTCGACAATTCTGTACGTGAAAGACAGCTCAATTAGTATAACGATTTAAGTTACAAATTATGTACTCAAAAAAAGCGGCTACTTTCTAATTTAATTTGATACCTTGATCGTTAGGATTAGTGCAGTATTTGTCGATATATTGCGTTTTTTGTACAAACCCTCGATTTTTTCGCTAAAACACGAAGTGAAGGAAAGAAAGGTTGGGCAAACTTCACAAAATCGCTGCCGTTGTTTGGTGTTTTTATCAAAAAAATTCTGGGTTTTTTGTACGGGGAAAACGCAATATTTCGACAAATATCGCACCAATTTTAACGATCAAGGTATCAAATTAAAGTAGAAAAGTATACCCTTTTTTTGAGTGCATAATTTGTAAAATAAATTGTTATACACATTAAGCAATCTGTCACGTCCAGAATTGTCGAAAAACGCCATTTTTGGTGGGTCACATAACTCATAACTCCTGAACCACTGGAAATATTTTGTTGAAAAAATTTTTGTGGGCTATTAGGGGCAGGGGTAATGTTTTCACAAAAAATTCTCAAAATCAAAGACAAAAAGTTTGACTCCGCACCGCATCTTTAACCAAAACAAAATTCAACAAGAAGAATATCATTCTCTTATTCAAAAAAATGAGCATTAAAGACACTTAATAGTTTTTTGATTACTTTTTTATGACGCCCAGAAAATTTGACGAACTTCTCTCTTTGGTCAGACCTTATCTGCAAAAGAAGGATATAAACTTGATTGCATTTCTTCCGGAGAACGTTTAGCTTTGACTTTACGATACTTATCAGCAGGCGATTCTCAACGAACTATACGTTTAGCTGCAGAATCGCACAATCAACCGTCGGCTAAGTTATTCCAGAAACACTTGATGTGCTTTGAACGGTTCTTTGGTCACTTTATGTTAGGTCTTTTTTTCAATTCAAGAAAGCATTATTTATTTGCATAAGTTTGCTAATTTACTAATTACACACTGTAACATGCTGAAACTGTATGTGTTTGAGCTGTCACCTATCGCAAAATTAGGATAGGATTAGAATTTTTCCCCACTCACTATCGCCTGTCGCCTATTGCAAGTTACTATCGCCTTTTCTAGCAGTTTGAAATGACAGGCGCCTAGCGCTTGTCGCTTATCACCTATAGCACCAATGTGAACCGGGCTTTAACCCGGTAAGGACGGGGTGCCTGAATTCGGATGAATGGTTTTACCTGCCTCCTACTTGCCTCCATCGAAAATTCTGCTGCTTCCTACCTGCCTCCTATCTGCCTCAACCTTACCTTCTACTTGCCTCCGAGGCAGTTTTAGCTGCCTCCTACCTGCCTTCTAACCTGTATATGCTTCAACATAGAAGGCAGGGCCACCTGCCTCCTACCTGTCTCTGAGGCAGTTTTACCTGCCCCCACCCTGCCTCCTACCTTCCTCCATGCTGCTTCCAAGGCAATTTTACCTGCCTCTTACCTGCCTTTAGTCTTCGGGAGGCAGGTTCAAGAGCCGTCCTTACCGGCTTAAGATAAAAAACAATTTCCGATACACTTTTTGTATGACGGCAGTTTGTTGATTTTGATTCATATTAAAATTATTTCAGAATAATGATTCACTGTTTGATTAAAAACGTCTAAAACTCAAAAAAAAACTTTAGATACCAATCAATAGAAGCATAACTTGTAAAAATTATAATTTTAGCAAAAGAACCTTACCGCTTTTAAATAATATTTTAAGTTAAAATCACTTTTAATAAAATTATATCAAAAATTTTTTCAACTTATTAAAAGCAATAACCGTAGTCCTTAAAATGCAAATTGGATATAAAGTATTGGGCCATTTTTATTTGTTAAGTCTTTATAACACGTCACTGAGGTGACAACCACTTTGTACACTTAATAATGTTAAGAATGTTTGTGTATGATAAGTTTAAACATATTAGTCATTTAAACTAAATGTTGTTTAACAAATTTCTGTAGCAAATAAACTAAAACCTACAGAAACTATGTGCGCCCATAGAAATTGAGTGGAGTTAGGTCCCCGTTATTTATAAAGTCTGCCAAGGACCAGTAAGTTGTTAGAGTCAGCTTAGGTCCCCAAAGAACACGATTTCAGTTTTATTTACGTTATATGCCATTTAAAGAATGAAAACATTATGTAGTGCATTTGTTTATTTTTGTATAAAATATGTTACACAAGCAAAAGCAAAACAACAGGCGTCAACAAAAGATTAAAATAGCCATAATGCCACTATTTATATCTGTAAGAAAGCAAATAATTTGGAAGTGTCTTTTTAAGACTAATTTCAAATTGGCAAATAAAATCTAGCTGACCTCGATAATTGTTGTATTGAATCAACTATTTAACCATAAAACCGTTCAAAATTTTTAACCAAAGCGGCTAATAATAAAGATAAATAAAGATAAATTTTAATAAATTAATTATTAAATTAGTCAATTTGAAAGCCAAATGCTAATTTTTAAAGAGCTGAATTTTGTTAATTTTTGTATATTTTGCAAAAAGGTGGAATTAAAAAAATCTGCGTTCTTATTTGTTTAAAAAAACGTCATAACCGCACAATTCTAATTGGTTCCCTCATGTCTGCATACTAATTTTCAGCGTCAGCCAGATATAATTCAACCATAGAATTTTTTATAAAAGTTTAAATTTTATTCATCTAAAGTTACCAAAAAAATTTAAAAAGCACACGACATATAATTCAACCATAGTTAATTAAACTAATTTAAATCACTTTGCAAGCTTTTGTTTTTACAAAACGCTTACTTAATACGTACACGCTTTAGATTTTCTGTGATATTTTTTTTGATATCATTTAATTACCCTCAGATCACATTTATTTTGACCTCTCATTTTCTATCACGGTCAGGGGTGACCGTGACTCGTGCTGTATACTATTTTAAGCTAAAACTCATACATTTTTAGAATTTATAAAAAATCACACAGGAAATCTTTTCTTATTCCTCAATTAATGTTTTATTTACTCTGATAATTAATAATTTAATAATGCATTATTATATATTTCTAAAAAATACTGGAGATTCTTCAAGAACGCATCAATTAAGCTTATGATTTTTCATCCTCATAAAACTCATAAAATTACAAAAGTATCATAAGAATTACCCATAAATCTCTTCAACCTTAGTTTCCCTAAGCAGACTAAGCAAAATCTTAAAATGAAACTTAAAATTTATTTTCGTAATTTCTTTATAATAATTTATTGTAATTTTCTAAAAAAAAAAATTGTAATGGTTTGCATTGTTGGATACTGAATTAATCACGGTGCTTAAAGTCAATATTCAATAACACAATATTCATAATTAATAAATGTTTACAAGTATTTATGAATTATCACAAAGAGCGGGGACCTAACTCCACGACATCCCAACAGACGGTTTTAGCCCAGAATTTTTTAACCATTATACTTATTATCTGATTAATTATATATTATTATTATTTGGTAATAAAAAATATATATTTATTTTAAACAAAGCAGAAAGGTTCTTCACATCGGTTTGGTTTTAATGAGGAATCACGACGGAAATACAAATGTAAAGAAAGGATTCGAAGAGCATTTTGTAAAAAGATACTTTTTTTACTTGCAAAAAACTCTTTGAGCCCTTTAATACATTCAAATTTTCTTCAATATTCTTCATCTTCATTCGACGTACTGGAACCGAAATCCATATTTTCTAGATAACGTTCCATTTTTGCGTTTACATCAGAGTCTTCAATTGGAACGGGTCTACTAACTAAAAAATCTCGTCTTGAACAAGCATAAGCATTTAAACTTTTTTATAAGGCGTGATTTTCAAAATTTTGCGTTTTAAATTCTTTGTTTTAATTACGCCATAATCACATTTTTACAAGGTCAGCCACATTTATTTGTTGTCTTAATTTTTTTAGTTACCGAAACTGAACAGGCTTTTGAGACGCAAAAAGCTGGAAGAAGACGCAAGATTAACCGGAAAAATCAGCCTGTGTCCCGCTAGGAACTAGAATCGTTTGTGGGACCGTTGGTAGCGAAAGAAAACGAACGTAAAAACAATAAAAAATTCCTGGTTCTGACAGTTGTGCCCCAGACGGCAAATACGGACGCGCTGTGGCGTCTTCTATACGGCATTTTATTTGCTATCGTTGGTCCTTCGCCTCCTAAACCGGTTGAAGCTTTTCCTATGGGCCAGGCATCTCAGCGTTTTCAAACCGCTTATCAAAGCTTCGATTTGAGCGCAGTGGGGATAGGAACAAAATATTGGATCGCAGCAAACTGCTGCGAAATCACGCTCAGTTTTTGGGAATCTATGTTAGACCAAGTTATACTTTAAATGAAAGACAAAAATTGCTGATATTTATAAGGAAACAGATAGACTAGGTAAAAACAATTTTTATGTGCTACGCGAGGGTTTTTCACCACATCAGTGGAAATTGGTTTCAAAAACAAATCAAGAAACGACTGTAAAAGAGGTCTTAAAACCGCCTGAGATGCCAAAGCTTGAAAAACGCACTACACGTGGCCAGTCTAAGCAAAACATTTTTAAAAAATAAAATTACGGTTGCAAAGGCTTAAGGTTTAAATTTTTCAATGCTAGAAGCATAAATAACAAATTAGATGAATTAAATGTTTTGTTATCAGAACAAGCCTTTGACGCAATCTGCATTGTAAAAACCTGATTAAATACTAGTAGTTTAAACTCTTTATTATCGTGTAATAATTCTTATGCGGCGTTTCGTTGTGATAGGACTTCTAAACAAGGCGGTGGCGTTGTAATATTAACTAAATCATACTTAAAGGTATGTGAAATGAAAGTTGATAACAAGTTTATATCTTTAGAAAGTACTGTCATTGATATTATTAGTTTTAGTGGAACGCTAAGGGCTGGTTCATACTTATGACAAAACGTACTTTTGTCCTTTGGACAAAGTCCAAAGGACAAAATCCAAAGGGAAAAGTCCAAAGTGAAAAGTCCAAAAGGAAAAGACCAAAGGACAAAATCCAAAAGACAACGTATTTATACTTTTGTCCTTTGGACTTTTTCCTTTGGATTTTGTCCTTTGGACTTTGTCCAAAGGACAAATTCTAAGTAGCGTTCATACTTCGTCCAAAGGAAAAAGTCCAAAGGACGTTTTGGCTTGTCCAAAGGACGTTTCGGCTTTTATAAAATTGTCCTTTGGGCTTTGTCCAAAGGACGTTTTGTCATAAATATGAACCAGCCCTAAGAGTTATTTGCCAATACCGCTTACCTTGTTTTGAGTCTTGCAACACAGATATTCAATATCTGTTACTTTTGAATAAGCTAAACTCTTTTTTAACTTCTGTAAAACATCCATGTATCTTAGTGGGGGATTTTAATTTACCCTCTATTGATTGGTTGGTTCCAAAATTTTAAACAGTGACCGACTTCATGAGATTTTTTTGAATGTAATAATCTGGATTTTTTCAATTTGTAAATTTTCCAACACTTATAAGTGGTAATATTCTGGATTTATGTGCAATCAAACCGATTTAATCTGTAATCTTACCGTATCCAAACCTTTTTCTTATATGTGTGACCATTTTTCACTTGATTTTTTAATTAATTTTACATTTAATTTTAAAATGAGAAACAAATGCATCATAAAAAACTATAGAAAAGCGGATTTTTCAAAAATTAATAGTTACTTAGATACCGTAAACTGGAAAATCATCTGTGAGTCATCAAAAAGTATTAACGGAATTTATTTCAAATTTGTTGATATAAATTTAAAATGTATTGAAAAATATTTTCCTAAAAAAGTTATTAATTTAAAAAAAAATCCCGTACCCTTGAAATATATATTTATTGGCGAAAGAAAAACGTCGCTTGTTTAAATTATCTGAGCTCTCGGATATTACTAAAATTGATTATAAGGCAACTACAAAAACAACTAAAAAATACAAAAACTCGCTAAAAAATTTTCACGAAAACTTAGGGAAAAAAAGCTCTTAGAAGCAGTAATGTCCAAAATTTTTACAAATACGCTACCAAAAAAATGAAATCCGATTTTTCAAAAATTGGTCCAATCAAAAAAACTGACGAAAGTTTAACAACTGATGATGCGGAAAAGTGCGACATATTTAATAAATATTTTAGTAGTGTTTTTACTAAGGACAATAATATTATGCACGATTTTTATAGCCGGAATAAAGAAAATGAAGGAATTTACTATGTTTTATTTCCAGTCAGTACTGTACTAAAAAAACTTCCCTCTCGCTAAATACTAAAAAAAGCCTCCCGCTAAAATTCTCAAAAAGTCTGATAATATCTCGGCTTTTTATTTTAACCGTGCCACAGAAAAACTCGCATGCACTCTGGCTTGACTTTTTGAATTATCAATGGATGCAGCAAAAATTCCAGATATATGGAAAGACGCTTTTATATGCCCAATATTTAAAAAATATTTTGCTTCTCTTAAAGAAAATTATCGTGGAATATCTTTGACTAGTGTGTGCTCAAAAATTATGGGAGGGATAGTTTTTGATGACCTTTTAAACTTTTTTTCGCAAAAGTAACCTGATTACTAAAGAACAGTTTGGCTTTTTAGCTTGTAGGTCCGTGGGATTAAACTTACTTAGTTCCCTTTTTGACTGGTTAGCTGCGTTGGATGCCGAAAAATCAGTAGACATAATGTATATTGATTTTGCCATGGCATTCGACTCAGTTAGCCACCCAAAACTTTTGAATAAGTTGAAAAATTACGGAGTTAAATATGAGTTATATAATTGGATATCTGATTTTTTAACTGGTAGGCGACAATGTGTAACAATAGAAAACAAAGGTACAAAAGAAAATATATTTTCCGAATTTAGTCCCACGGTTAGCGGTGTCCCTCAAAGTTGCGTTTTGGGACCCTTTTTTTCTTAATTTTTATAAATGACTTGCCTAATAGTTTAGGTTCTGAAACGGTTATTAAGCTCTTTGCAGAAGATGCAAAGTTTTATACCATTCACAATAACACAGAAAATAAACATAATTTTCAACGTTTGCTAAAAAATTTTTGCAAACGGGTCTCCGATTGGCAGTTAACAATTTTTATGGAAAAGTGCAGTGTCGTCTCAATAGGAGCTAATAATCAACCTTCAGAATATAAACTAAATAATATTGTAATTAACTCAGCATCATATGCAAAAGATTTAGGCATCCAAATTACACAAGATCTAAAATTTTCAAGACATTGCGCCGAAATTGCAGCCAAAGCTTTAAATAGAGTCTGTTTTTTTTGTTTCGTGCATTTCATACAAAAGATATGGACGTTTTATTAAGGGCTTATAAAGCCTACATCCGGCCTTTGGTGAAGTTTGAATCTTACGTATTTGTGTGTGTAACGTATTTGTGTGTGTAACATCTTGCTAAAAAGTACAGTGCTTTTTTACCAAACGAGTTTTCAAACATTGTAAATTAAAAGATACTGGATATATAAATAAATTAAGTACACTTAACCCAGAACTTTTTGAAAAAGAAGAGAAATGATGGACATGTTTCAAACTTTTAAAATCTTAAAGAATTATGTAAATTTAAACACTGAAAAATATTTGGTTTTTAACCCAAATCCAACCAGAGGGCATTCAAAAAACTCAAAAAAAGAAGACTTAAGGTCTCCCCGGACAGTTTTTATTGCAGAGCGTTCAGTAGTAAACCAATTGGAATAAAGAGCGAAAATTACCCATTTTTATTTACACACAATTCATTTTTGAATTATTATACTTTTGGTTATTATAATATTTTAAGATATTCAAATGGCGAAAATTTGACTAATTGGCGAAAAGCAGACAACAAATCCTGTTTACAATAATGATATTTTTTGAATTTATGTTAAATAAAATTTTAAAATTTAAAAAAAAATAAAAAAAACATTATTAAAATCAAAAAAAAATTTGTGGCCAAATCTGTTTTATGTGGGAATCGATCTCGGGACCTTTCAAAAAGGTGACGAAGCGCTAACCGATCTCGCCACTGCTACCATGGGATAATGAGCTCTAAAAGCGATTTATAAACACACCCTCTGAAATAAATCGATAAAACGCACGACGCACGACAGAATTATTTATGCGTTAAAAAATACAAAAAATATTATGCAAGGGCGTAGCCAGGGGTAGGGCCAGGGGGGCACGCCCCCCCCCCTCCAAATGGACCCTTCGGCTCCCCCAAATGAGATGGACTAAAATTTATGATATAAAACAATTTGAAGATCAGTAAGAAAAAATACGTTAGAAAAAAATTTTTGTATTAGTCAAAAAGTTTTTTTAACAGTTTACTACAACGACTGACTTAAAAAAACTATTAAGGTTGTTCATTGAAACAAGAAGTTGTATTGTAATCAAGACAAGTAATACTCCGTACTCCATTGTTAAAGGACCAATATAATCCTTGGATATGGTAGTCATATTTTAGCTTCTTGCTTGATTTTTGGGTTTGGTTTTGGAAAAAAGTGGTTTTTTATCTATGGTTTTAATGGATAAATTACTTAATGCAATAATTGCGTGCAGTAATTTGCAATATTGCGCATGCAAAATCTTGCTTAGAACAACAATAAATAAAAAGACGAAATAAAATGTTTAAAAGATGATTTTTTAAAGATGAGATATTAAATTTATTGAAAATGTTAAAAAAAAACATTTTTTAACGCTAAGTTCTAAAAATCGCACCCAAAAAAAGCGTTTTCTGAAGATAACATTGACATATTTAAAGACATGATTTTTTTAAGTCAAAGTGTGTAAGACGAGATGTTAAAAGACTTAATAGCAAAAATTTTGGGGAAAAAGTTTAGGTAGATTTTACTACAGCGGCAAATTTGCAGTTGCAGATGCGCAATTGAGCGACTTTCCAAGTACAAAGTTGCTAAGAAAAATCAATGTTTCTAGTTTTGTCCTTTGGCGTATTTGTGTGTTAGTCATATTTATATATAATTATTAGCTTTGAATTCAATGCTTGTGCATTTTAAACTTTCCCAAACTTAAATCAATTAAAGCAAACGCGAAGCGAAAAAACTCAAATAATGTAAATTGAGAAATGGCATAAAGCTTTAAAAACTAAAATAACTGTAAATAAATTTAATTGATTCAGTTATAAAAATTTTTAACAAGTCTTAAAGTAAATGTGAAGCGTAAACGTCAAGGTTTTACTTGAGCCAAAATATAACAAAACTAATAAAAAAGTTTTAGAGTAGTTTTTTTATCTAATTTTGACTCAATTATAGCTGTTAATATGGAAATATCTAGCATTACAAAATTTTGGGTCCGCGGTCCTGCCGCGAAATCAGAATTTGTTATGAAACCAATGATTCTTACCAAAGTTTTTCAGAAACCGGAGATAAAACGACAATATTAAAACAATTTTGAATACTTTTGGAAACTTCTAACCATTATTCAGAGCTATTTTAAGCATTAATAAGGTTTTTCATATGTAAATTTATTTCGGTTAACCAGAAAAAAAAACATTTCATAACGCTTTAATTTAATACAAAAAGCACGTCAAAATTTTTCAAATATATGTTCTATTATTTGTGCTATTCTAATTTTAAAAATAATACAACAAAATACATTTAATTTGAGAGGAACTTTGTTTCGTGGTGGGACCGCCGAGCCAATTTTTGTAATGCTAGGTAGGTCCATTATTACAGCAATTTATATTTGCTATTGAAGATCGACCTATCTAACAAAAATTTTCTAATGAATATATATGTTTTGAGAGTGTCTTAAGCTTAAAAGGAGTATTCAGCTCCAAACTGTTTTTGTAAACAAAAAATCTTTCAAGCTATATAAATGCAATGCGATGTGAACTTTGAGGTACCCGCTTTTGGAATAAAAAATATTGATTCATAGAGATTATGCTTGGACTGCTAAATTACTAAATTCGAAGTTGTAAATAAGGTTTCTAATAGCAGTTTTTGGCTCTATTTTCAAAAAAATTTTTCAACCATTCCTGGCTACGCTCCTGTATTATGGCCTTCCAAAAATTATAAATTTCAATAGAAATATACTATCTGGAGCTTTAAATTTAACCAAATTAAATTAAATCAAAGTTTTAACGAAATTTTGAAAAAATTAACCCCCATTTTTCACGGAAAATTCTTTATTAAACCATAAACACAAGAATATTCAGTTTAATTTTTACGTACGTAAAAAAGGGTAACTATGTGTCTCTATTGGAAGTATTTTTTAAATAAATAGTGTACAGTAAATATTTTTAAGGGTTTTAAAAAAATTTCATTGCAATTTGATTTTTAATATCCCCTCCCCCCATTTAGCACTTTTTTGAATGATGACAATTGTGCCCCACCTTTTCTCGCTTCGCCCCCCCCCCCCAATCAACCATTCCTGGCTACGCCCCTGTATTATGGGCGTCCAAAAATTATAAAGTTAAATAGAAATATACTATTTGGAGCTTTAAAATTTAACCAAATTAAATTAAATCGAAGTTTTAACGAAATTTTGAAAAAATTAACCCCCATTTTTCACGGAAAATTTTTTATTAAACCATAAATACAACAATATTCAGTTTAATTTTTATGTACGTAAAAGAGGGTAACTGTGTGTCTCTATTTGAAGTATTTTTTAAATAAATAGTGTACAGTAAATATTTTTAAGGGTTTTAAAAAAATTTCATTGCAATTTGATTTTTAATATCAATTATTTCAATCGTGATATTTCTGCCTTTTTAACACTCATATAATTTTTTTAGTGAAATATTACTGTATTTCACGAGATCTTGTATGCCAAAAATCGCGATTTTCCATACTTAAAAAAACTGTCCGGAGAGACCTTAAGAGTCAAATGTAAAAATAACAGTTTCTTTAGTAGGTTATAAGTAAATGGAATTGTTTAAATGAAGACCAAGTCAGTTCAAAAACTTTGTATCAATTTAAAAAAATTAGATCATGGTAATAATGACTAAAAAAATGTTTTTGTTTTTTAAAACCTTTAGTCATTTTTGTAGTAAGTCAGAATCAGCCAGGTCTCCTCTAATTTTGTAATTTTTTTTGTGTTTGTATGTTTTTGTAACTCAACTGGGTTGCAATTACATTTGTAACTTTGTCTTTGTGTATAACTAGAAAAAATAAAATCTTGAATCTTAAATCTTGAATCTTGGCCTTATTATACTATAATAGACTAGTTCTGAATAAGCGTCTTTTACTGTACAAGGTAGGGTACAGAATGAAAACAATAAAACTTGAAAAAATCGCAGTTTTCTTAATTTCTTTAATTTAAACCCATACATAACTAAAATTGCTACACGATGATATGTTTCACTGTGTTGAAGATCTTAAATATATCAGTTTTTTTCTAAATAAATAAGGGTTTTTTTAATTAAACATCACAATAGTTAGAAATCATCACTAAAGTATAGTATTTTCGTGTGCAATGTTTTTGAATTAGCAAAAACAACGTTGAAATTTGTGCTTTAAAACTAATTTCAAACCTACATAAGTTTTTTAATGTTTTAATTGTATAATTATTCAAAATTTAAAAAATAAATTTTAAAAGTCAATTCCAAAAATTTAAATAGAAAAGTTTTCTGTAATCATGGGTGGCGCGGGAGCGCCACGGGGCGATTTAGCCCCGTGGCGCCGCGCCAACCATAATTAGAGAACGTGGGTAAATTTTGAAATTCAGAACCTTCTTCTTCTTCTTCTTCTTCTTCTTCTTCTTCTTCTTCTTATTATTCCAACGCTCCATTCTTAAAAACGATATTCCTCATTCGTTACTGATTGATCAAAACTAAACATGGGCTCATTAGAAAGAAGAAGGAATTACGCAACTTTCTTAGGAAGCACTTTTTTCATTTAGGTCCTTGTTATCGATTTATTGATCAAATTAAAAAATTGAAAAATAGACAAATAAAAACTTCCAACCGCACAATAACAGCCTTTTGGCAACAATAAGGATTGTACAGAGCAGACAACCAACATCCCCTCATAAAAACCGCACAAAAATAGCAGACCGGTTTTAATTGGTGGCAGAAACGGCGCCAGTTCCCAGCGCCATCTGCTTCAACCGCGCGGAAAACGGCAAAAACAACAGAGTACATTTTTTTATTTTTGCATTACTGATGACAAAATTAATTCAAAGTTTTATTTATTAAAAAATAATAATAAGCGTCGGTGGCGCGGGAGCGCCACGCGCCGGTAATTATCGGTGGTGCGGGGTGCCAACTGCAATTTAACCCACGGCACCGCGCCAACTATACTTAGACAACGTGAGTAAATTTTGTTATTCATGTTCATCATCTTATTATTATTATTATTATTATTTTTACTTTAAAAATTATAATTGCAATCATTGGCGCACGGCATCGCGCCAACTATATTTAGAGAACGTAGGTAAACTTTGTCTGGAGCGCATCTGCACCGCACTAACTATAATTAAACAACGTGGGTTAATTTTGTAATTTAAATTCATCTTCTTCTTCTTATTATTTTTTATTTTATCTCGGCAACGGAATGATTATAAACATATGTCATTGCGCAGCTAAAACTATAGTTTATTAGGCTATTTTTTAATTTAATTCAAAAAAAGTGGTAGACTAGCCTTGAAAAATGCTCTAAGAATAGAGCAGGAAAAAGGGGCGATTTTTCCCCGGGCGTATGTTTAGACAGAAAAGATGTAGACTAGTCTGAGATGGACATTATGTGGATTATAGGAAATTTGCATTTGGTTTGGCCAGCTGCTCACTAAATAAAAATTTCTACGATATGATAATGATTTGTTTATACATTGATCTAATCACACAGCACTGTTGCATTTTTTTAGTTTGATGAAATGTCAATTGAAAAAATCATACTCACAGCAATCTTTGACAAGCGCGAAATCGCCACTTTTTCAAATTTATAGTTGTTTCTTAACATACAAATATAACCTTCTAATTGAAAAAGTGGCGATTTCGCGCTTGTCAAAGATTGCTGTGAGTATGATTTTTTCAATTGACATTTCATCAAACTAAAAAAAATGCAACAGTGCTGTGTGATTAGATCAATGTATAAACAAATCATTATCATATCGTAGAAATTTTTATTTAAGTGAGCAGCTGGCCAAACCAAATGCAAATTTCCTATAATCCACATAATGTCCATCTCAGACTAGTCTACATCTTTTCTGTCTAAACATACACCGGGCCATTTATTGATCTATGTACAAAGCAGCAAAAACTAAAAATCCTTGAAAAATGCTGTTGCTTTTGTAATATTAAGAAATATTTAAGAAATTTTGAAGGAAAAAGGTCAAGATTTTAAACCAATTA
>JASAMX010010681.1:0-48714 GCA_030248175.1 Microlaimidae sp. YZB2_3 | reverse complement strand
TCTTACTCAGGTTTTTTCCTACAAATACTTAAATTAATTTAAGTAAAATTTAAGTAATTTCAACAAGTAGATTTCCTTTAAGCTTGTTGTAAAATGAGTCTCAGAAGAAAGTTTTTTAAGCCGCTAACACGCCAAACACCATTTACTGTACTTAGACTAAAGAAATTAAAATGAAAATTTATGCATAAATTAGCAAAAGACGTTGGAACGGGGCTCTGGAGCTCCACAAATCGACGTTGCTCTCTTGCAAAATTACTTTTATTATAATTTTAATTTTACTTTTACTTAAAAAATAGGTCTTACCTTTATTTTACTTAAATAAAATTTCGACCGTTACTTCTATTTTTACTTTATTTAAATTAAAATATCACAAATTACTTTTATTCTTACTTTACTTAAATTAATTTTTTTTTTTAAATTACTTTTTACTTTTTCTGAAAATAATCAAAAATCATTACTTTTTACAACCGTAGTGTATACTGAATATAATAGTAATTTAGGTCTAAAAAAAATCGAAATATTCAAATATTTTTTTTGTTCTGCTTGAAAAAACTTTGTGTATTAAAAAAAATAAGTATTTCTACTTACACAAGGGCTTAAATTCTAAAATGTGACTATTAATTACCTAAAACAAATAATTTACTCTAAAAAATTAGAATTTTGAAAAAAACGACCAAAATTAAAAATTCTGCTAAATTTTTAGCCTGCCCCGGCCCCGGTGCCGGCCCGGGGCAAAATTTTCTATCCCGGCCCCAGCCCCGGCCCGGCAAATCAAAATTTCCCTGCCCCGGCCCCGGCCCCGGCATCAGCAATAATTCTGCCCCGGTCGATCCCTAATAGTGAGTGACATTGCTATTTAGTTTATATAAATAAAAGGTGTAATTACTTTCATTAAGGTCGGACATGTCTACGGTTACCCTGGAAACAGGAATGACATTCTTCTTAACATATTAAGAATAAAGCGAAGATATTAGCGAATGCGACCGTCGCGGCCGCCCGTACAAATACATTAAAGATAATTAAATGCTGATTGATATTCAGAGAAATTATTTACTTTAGCAATCTAAAACGGTTTTAAGCATAAATTTCTTTATAAATATTTATTTTAAATCATAAATTTTTTGCTGTTGTTTTTTCTGAATAATATACGTAAAAATGCATTTTTATTTTATTCACACTAACTTTTATTTTATTATTTTTATTTCGAACGATTTTCAAAAAAAAGAACACTAAATAAAACTGTAAGATTATACTTTATGTCAATATTAAGAAAATATGATTTAAAATTAAATATCATTAGGAATTATGCGACAAATAAAAAAATGTAATTAATAGTGCAGTATAAATAAACAAATTTTTATTATTTAAATTAATTTTTTTTAAAAATTCATTAAGGAATCAATTTTTGGAATTATTTAAATTTATTTGAAATGGCTCAAATAATAAATCAAGGAAAAACTCCCTTAACAAGAGTTCTTTTTAAAAAGAGTTCTTTTTTATTTAAGCTAATTTGTAACGCTTTCTGGGGCCGGTCCACTAAACGCGTGCTGACCAAGTGCTATTTTAACACGTTGTTTAAAACTCTTGGCAATGTTTTAATTTCTGGTTTTTTTTTTGAGAAATCTTATTAAACTTTTTGTCTGCCTGGCATAAATTGATATTTTATTAATTTTATGCATATTTGTTATAAATACAGGCTAATAAGGCAATAACCCCTAGTTAAGGGTTAGAAAAACTCATAACTAGGGGTTAAGGCTTTATTAGCTTTTGTTTAAAGCAAATATGCAAAAAAATGTGTAAATATTAATTTATCCCATTTAAAAAAAAGCGTCTCATGTGTCGTTTGAAGTTTACTACTAAAATTTTTTCAGTGAAAACTTTCAGTGTCACATTTCAGGCAATGGCGATTATCAAAATTGATGAATTCTTAATGAACAAGTTGAAGAAACAAAAAAAAGAGATCACAAATCTTTTGTGCGCACCTGGTTGTCCACTGGAATTGGTTTTGCTTATTATCAGATGAAATTTTTCCGCGCGTTTACCAAAAAAAATGTCTAAAATTGAAAAATTCGCGATAGTGAACGCATTATTACCGCTACAGGTGTGCATAGTAATCTTAACTGCGAATAGGCACCTTGCGCTGGAACTCGGTTTATACATGAAGAATGCAATAAACATAGGGAGTCACCGTAATGGATAATTACCGTTTCTCCCACTTATCTTTCGTAGTATGCAGATCAAAGGACCGAAAAGGCGCGAAATTTCGATCGTTTGATCTGCATACTACGAAAGATAAAGGAGATCCTGTAATTATCCATTACGGTGACACTTGTGTATATTACATACTTCATGTATAAACCGAGTTCCAGTGCAAGGTGCCTATAAGTAATTAAATTGCCCCTAGCATAAAATACATCAACTGCACACGGTGTGCGTAGTCTTACTGGACTGCGCCTGCGCAATAAACGCAACAACATCGGTAAAACAATTAGCTCTATATAGCCTAGCCTTATCTGAAAAGTTAGTGTAGCATTTTTTAAAATTAATCAGCTCTCGGCCAACAATTATCTAAATCCTTATGTTTTTACGTAACAAATAAAAAATCCTATGTATGAAGCATTCTTGCATATAATAATGACTGCGGGTACTAAGATACAGTTTTAGCTAGTTATCAAATGCTTTTGTCTATTTTCTTTATTAGTAATAACAGGTTACTTGGTTCCCATCACCATTTTTCATGACATTTTGCTATTTACTGTTTGCCTTTCAATGAAATAATCTTGCGTCTTGAATATTTCAGATTTTTAAAAAGCTACTATTTAAAATTTTAGTATTTTAACAATCAATCTTTGCGTTTCTATTATAAACAAAATGTTTTAAACCGAATTGGTTATATTTTTACAGAAAATTAGGTAGTAGGGTAGTGCATTTAATTTCGGCACTTTTTTGTTTTTCCGATGTAACTTTTCACTGTATGGCCCGATTTTCATGTTTGATAGCTCATTTTGAAGCTTTCATGATACTGCGTTTCGTCACAAAAGTTTCACTGTACGAAAATGGTTTTTTACTTAATTAAATCACTTTTTAAAAAAATGGAAATTGCCGTAATTAAATATGTGCATTTATTTCGGCACTTTACAAACAATCGATTGTTTCTCAGTCAAAAAATCATCATTTTCAAAAATTTAAAAGCCTATCATTATCTCCAGACAGTTTTATTTAATTTAAGCTTCACCTTGTTGTTCAACGTGTAACTGGCAAAAAGTTACAGCTAACACGCCAAATGGTATCAAAATGGGCAAAATTCGGGAAAAAAAGGCATTTAATTTTGGCATTTTTTAAAAGGACCCCTTAATCGAGTTTAAGTGCAGTGCTATGACCCCTACACATTTCAACGTTGTCTTTTAACTATTTACAACTACAATCTAACACCCGACCACTTAATTCAACCCGTTTTTACCTACAGCAATATGTGTGCCGAAATGACACTATTTTATTTTATAACGATTACTCACCAAAGACGCAACGTAGAACTACGGGGACTAAAAATTCGGAAAATAGACTAAATTTTACAAGGAAAGTTTAATTTTTTAACCAATTTATTGCGTAATCATGAAATGCCTATGTTCTAAAAACGAGTAACAAATTTATTTTTTATAAATCACACAATTTCACATAAAAATAACATAACATAACAAATAAAAAGCTCACGACAGTCATCTACATATAATTATCTCTTATTTGAGCTATCAAACGTCGTATTCCGTCCAGGATTACCAAAGATATAGTCCAAAATCAAAAACGCCCAATTTGGAAAAGTGCCGAAATTAAATGCACTACCCTTTATGTCTAAGTCAGGAAAATGGCATTTTCTAGCCGAATTTTATAACGCAAAAAATTACAAAAAAAGAATTTGTAGCGTGTGTCTATTTAAAAAAATAGTGTGTACCGTAAAGTTTACGAAAGAATTTACATTTCAAGTCTTAAAACGTAAATAGAGAAAATGAAAAATGTCGGTATTGTATTCTTGCATTAAGATTGGGTCAATTTTATTTAATAGTGTCTGTTCTGTTTTAACTATGTTTTTATTTAATATGCAAATTCTTTTCTGAACTTTCAGTACAATGAATTTCCATCGCGTTCCTATACTGCTTTTCTTTATAAACACAGTCATATTATTCATCTAATTAACATTTCAACAATCATTTTTTTCTAATATTAGCTAATCAATCACAAATAATTTTGGCTTATTGATATGCCAAACTATGTTCAGAAATTATAATTTCTGTTTGTTTCAAACCGTTCCCGCAATCGCCTTTTTCCGGTTGCCCCCAAGGTTAACTTCCGTCCATCTTACGGTGGTGGAATCTTCCTCCAATCATTGTACTGCGTAAGGTAACGTGGTAAACTGTATGTATTACCAAGGTCATACCTAGGTGGTACGTGTGATGTGATTAGAAATTTAATAATTCCTACTGTACATTAAATGCGCACAAACTTTAACCATTTTCAATTATCTCGCTCACTGTGCCGTTCGCTCACTCAGCTTGTGCGAAGAAGAACACGTGCGCTTGTACGCTGCGTGCTCAGCAATAACTATTTTTTTGAGTCTTTTTTAATGTTGTAAAAAGTAATGATTTTCGATTATTTTAAGTAAAAGTAAAAGTAATTTAAAAAAATTTAATTTAAGTAAAGTAAGAATAAAAGTGATTCGTGATTTTTTAATTTAAGTAAAGTAAAAGTAAAACTAACGGTCAAAATTTTATTTAAGTAAAGTAAAAGTAAGACCTATTTTTTTAAAGTAAAAGTTAGAGTAAAAGTATAATAAAAGTAATTTTTAAACGGAGCGAAATACTGGTTTTCGGAGCTCCACAGTTCTGTTCCAAAATGATTTGCTATTTTAATGTACAAATTGTCATTTTAATAAGTTTTTTAGTCTACATAAATTGTGTTTTGCGTGTTAGTGGCTTAGAAAACTTTCTTCTGTTACTTATTTTACAACAAGGTCATAAGGAAGTTGTCATTGAAGATACTTAAATTACTTAAATTAATTAAAGTATTTGCAGAAAAAAGTCCGAGTAAGACTAAAAGTAAAAGTAATTAAAATTTTAAAAGTCGAGTAAGAGTAAAAGTAAAAGTAAGTGAAATTTAAAAGTCGAGTAAAAGTAGTAAAAGTAATCCAAAATCCGTTACTTTTATTAATTTATTAAAAGTAAAAGTAACTTTTTACAACACTAGTCTTTTTTATGTTTTTTTTTGCTTAAAGTCGAATATGCAAGTCCGAAGAAGCAGCATAAATAGCTTAACTAAATAACTATGCATAACAACAACATCAATATGATATCACTATTTTTTGTGTCTTCGCCGAGAATCGATCTTGCAAGCTTTAGTCAGCACGCCAGACGAGCGTTCTGTCACTGCGCTGCGACTTCAAAAGAACTATCATAGGTCTCACATTGGTATGACCTTGGTACGTAGAGTTAACCGTGACGAATTTTTAAGCACCTATTTTAACGCAAGTTAAGTTTTATTTTAATAATAAAGTTTTATGCAAAACTCATAAATTTACACTTTATATAAGTTTAAAAATTTGAAAAGTCACGTATAATAAAAGATAGCAAGCACCATTCTGATTGTGTATAATGTATAGTTGAATGAAATGGTGTTGATTTTATTTCAAACCGACATGTTTCGGACTGATTCCTCAGTCCCTTCTCAAGGCTATTTTACATTTGTTATTTTACATTAGGCTATTTTACATCGCAAAACCTAATTTAAGTAAATTATGAATATAATTTTAATTTTTAAAATTTAAATAGTTATGAATTGACTAGTAAAATTAACACCATTTCCTTCAGCTACATTATTAAGTCACGTATAGTAAAAAACCTGTATAGTAGTTTTCAAATAACAATATTGGAGTCTTTTGATAGTAGTTTTCTGATAACACTATTGGAGTTTTATTAAAAATTAACAGTTTATCATAAAACACGTCATAAACGAAATAAAACTTACGGTGTTAGTTATAATTTATAAAACCTTCGAACCCCGTGCTCTTCGATTTGGGTCCGTTTTTCACGTCTGTGTAAAAAAACGGACCCAATCCGAAATGGATCGGGGCGGGTATTCACCAACATTTGCCGTCCGGATTTTTGAAAACCCAAAAATTAAAATTCAATAAATCGAAAAACAATGTATTTTGTAAAAAGAAAATATTAAAACTAATAGAGCGAAAAAAGCTCTGTATTGCACAAAAATTTGGATGTATTTAATGGTTTAAATTGACAAGAGCATTTTAACTTTACCGTATTTTAGTGCAAAAATAACCGAACACCAAAGTCCAAATTTTTGTATTCAGTACAAATGAAGCTAAACGCGTCACCGAAATCCACTCGGTTGGTCCGAAAGTTTTATCAATAACACCGTTAAAAATAGTTTTTATCATACGAAACCAAACTGATTTGTTAAATAACTTGAGAATTTGAATTACTTCTTGTTATTGCATTAGGTATTTGCCGCTTCAGTACTTCATTACTTTGGTTTGGTATATATATAGTTGCCTTTCCATGTTTAAACCTGCCTTGATGATTTTGTTGTAATATTTAAGTTAATAGTTTTGGTTAAGTGTGTGTATCTGCCTGTTTTATCGCTACAGCACTCAAGAGCGCCACTTTCCGAAATACAATAAAGACAGGATAAAATGTTTACTGACAACTTTTAGTTATCAAAGATTTATTTAGAAATCAAAATGTTTAAATAAAATTTAGTAAAAATTTTAAACTTATAAGGAATTTTAATTACTTCGCTTATTTTTTCAAAACAATATGGTTTTTAATGTTTGCCTATTTATAAAAACGTTTTTACGAAAATTTTTTTGGACCCTCAGCGTAAAACGTCTTTATCTGTTCAGAATATATTTTTGTGAGCTTTTTTATAATTTTTTTTTTCATTTTTAGCGAATTAGAATATAATTTGCATGGAAAAAATTGTATGTTAAGTTAAAAAAGTGTTTTTTTGTTTTTAATAATCGGGTTTCGAAAATTTTACACAGAAAAACTATATTTTAATTCGTCGTTACTACGGCAAAATGAGCCACTGTCATTATAAAATAAACGTGACTGTGACTCATTTTATAGTTAATATAGTCCTGTATTAAATTTAAAATAAATCACACTTACGTGTATTTTATATGAACTGTGGTTCATTTTGCCGTAGTAACGACGTTGTTAGAAAGGAATGTCTAAGATGAATCAAGCTCAATTCAGCAAAATGAGACAGAGTTCTTATAAAATATGTGTGCCTGTCACTTATTTTAAATTTAAAACAGGCCCTTATTTACTACATAATAAGTCACACTCACGTGTATTTTATATGAACTGTGGCTCATTTTGCCGTAGTAACGACGATTTGTGGTTAGAATGGAATGTCCAGGATGAACCAAGCTCGTCGTTACTGCGGCAAAATGGGCCACAGTTATTTAAAAATAGACGTAACTGTGACTCATTCTGTAGTTTATAGAATCCTGTTTTAAATTGAAAATAAGTCACAGTCACACATAATTTATATGAACTGTGGCTCATTTCGCCGTAATTTATTGTTAGAAAGGAATGTCCAAGATGAACCAAGCTCAAGTGGATTCCTTGAAAGTTCAGTTAGAGCAACTGAGGGCAGAAGCCAGTCAACCAAGAATGAAAGTATCCGATGCTTCGAAAGAGTAAGTTAAGATAATGCAAACTCCACTAATTATAGTTCCCAAGAATACGTGCATTTTTCTAGTTGCTATGGAGAATGACGATGTTTAGTTCAATGTACATAAAGGTCTTGAGAAGATATGAAAAAAATTTGTGTATGACGTTGTTTAAAAAAACACACGATTAAAATACACAAAAATAACGTAAACATAAAACAATTTTTCTAAAAAAACAGCTGGTTGTGCATATTTTTTCTGGATTTTTTTCAGTTTTATACAAATTATTTTCAATTCTTCTCGAGACTTTTGTGTACATTAAATTAACTGTCGATTCTTTATAGTGATTTACGTTACCATTTAATGATAAGAATTATAATAAATAAATTAAATAAGCACTACAGTGTGCTAGTATGCTTTAAAACAATGTGGATTCGACAGAAAAAGTTTAGTGTCTGTTTCCTGCCAACGACTTTTATACGATTTAGGGAAATTGACTTAAATTCGGCCAGCTTTAATTTAAGCCACCGGCTGTTATTTTGGCCATTATGCAACGTTATGAAATAAAATGCGATGGCTAGATAGATGACATATGACGATCTATATAGCCATAGCCAATCATTGTTCGTTTCACAACTTTAGACATAGCACAAAATAACAGCCGGTGGCAGAAACTAAAACTGGCTGAATTTAACTCATTTACCTAATAAAAAATATTTTAATGGGTATTAATATTTTAAAGACATTATATAGTGTTTAATTTTTTTTTAAATTGGCGCCACCGTTTGTATAAGATGTACTAATTAGACTTTACCCAGACACATATAGCCGTAGTCACGTATACACACATAGCTATAAAACAAAGTTTTCCTATATTAAGACCTTAAAAACGAAAGCGCCTATTTTAAAATAAATTGCAAAATGACAATATAAATTTGCAATGTGATTAAAGATTTTATGGTGGGAGTTGTCTTGTAGGAAAATTTGCGACGAATTTTACAGAAATTTTTTCACAATCATTATAGCTATATATAAAGCACTCAGATATGCTTTCAAATATAAAAAAGTCAAAAATCAGTTCTAAAGTAAACTGTGTCTTTTTAAATGACAAAAATCATAAGTTGGTTAACGCAACAATAAGCACAGAAACTAAAATATCATAATTACACTCTAAAGTTTGCGCAAATGAACAGGACTCTTAAAAAATAAGATTTCAAAAAAATAACTGTATCGGAATATTTTTTTGTAAAAAATCATGATTATTCAAATATTAAAAGGAAAAAATTGTAAATTACGTGAATAAAATCGAATTGAAACGTGTTTACCTATTTTTGTTTGAACTAAAACTAAAAAAAATAGTTTATGAAGTAAATTTAAATAAACTGATTTTTAGGGCCCTAACAAGAGTGCGATTAGGGTCATTTGCAAGGGTCGTAACCACAGGGGGGCAGGGGGGCCAGGCCCCCCAAATGAACCCTTCCCCCAAATGAACCCAAAAGAGAAATGAGGCACATCTTACTTTTCGGCGCAAGTTACTTTCTGTGTACTCAATAAAAATTTTCGCGCACAGCGATATTTTGTATACCAAACTCGCTTGATTTTTTTTGAGACGTTTACAAAATCGCTGCGTACAAAAAATTAGCAAAAATCGGTAATAATTACTATTAAATTCGCTCATGTGTGAGTTTTTCTACGAAAGTTTATTGTATAATAGGACATTGTTTGGATTATATTATATTCTTACTTTTATTTTTATGTGTTATTGAAACTGTTTTAAAAGTTAAGGATTTTAAAACATTTTTAAAAAAAAAAAGTTCAAGTTGATTTATTGTTTTTATTTTAGCATTTTTAGATTTATTGCTGAAACTACACTGATATTCATAAATTTTGTGTAGGGTAAAACACCAAACTTGAATTTTTTAAACTATAAATTTATTAGTATGAACTGTTTGTATTTAATTTGGAATAAGTTTTCAAATAAAATTTGCTTAAAAAATTAATTAATACGTGTCGAAAATTAACGATATTAAATACTAGACACAGTCTAAAAAGTATACCACCTGATCCAGAGTTTTCTTGTCAAAAGTTACGGACCCAGTTCGTATAAATCTGGTACAAAATTTTATGAATACCAGTAAAAGTGCTAGGCATTTAAATAGAAATTCCAATAAAAATTATCTTTGACCTTCTATTTTAAAAAATTTTGCTAATTTAGTTTAATATTTTTATAATTATATTTTTAATAAAAGTAAGCATATATAACCCAAAAATGGTGAAAATCTAATTTTTAAACTAAAAAATTTACTGAAAATTCGTATTTGTGCGACTTTAAAACTGAAAACCCGCCATTTCGTTCTATTTCATAGGTGCACTGTTGTTTCTTTTTAATTAATTTTTAACGTAATTTTTAACACAGTGTCAGTATTTTGCAGTTTATATGGGAACTTTTCTTCAACTTTTGCACTACACAAAAAATCGTTACTGACAGCAAGAAAAATCCCTGCGTAAGAAATCAGTGGTACATGCACAAAAAGTCGCGTGCGTTAGAAATGCTATGTTTTTTCTTGCACAATTTTATTTAAAAACTTAATTTTTAATTGGAAATTTTCTTGGGCCATATGTTTTTGATAAATCTAGAGAAATTACAAAAAGTAGTGCAAAATCACAAGAACAATCGCATTGAAAAAGTTCAGGTGACATAGATTTTATGATTTTTGCTAAAAAAAAGTTGGCTGATTAAAATGACTAAAACTAACAACTTGAAACAAGCCAGAAAGCGAACATAGTCGCTTGTACTCGCAAGAATTTAATTATTTTACCTTTTACGAAAATAAAAAAGTATTTTTTGATTTAAAAAAAATGGTATGAAGTTTTAAAATGTTATAACAATTTAAAGTAAAATGTGCGTTTTAACCCTTCCTTTATTTTTAAACCGAAAAATGTTGAATAGAAACATGTAAGTAAAGTTTTAAAAAGGATGTTCTTCAAAATAATATGACTAGCATATTTTAGATTTAGTGTTACATTTCTGCAATTATCAACATATTTGATTTATTGTAATATAAAGAAATTTCGCTATTGTCAAATAATTTTTTATTTGGGCATCCAACTTTGATTTTAGTTCCTTTAACACGTTTTGTTTTTTAATCAAAACATACTCCTTGTATAAAAATGCTTTAACTCCTGCTCTATTTGTAGAGCATTTTTTAAAAGTAATAAAAATGGTTAGTTAAGCATAATATTGCTTTTAATTTGAATATATTTCTAATACTTACGTAAAGTGTATACTACTGTTGTAAACAGTTAAATTTACTTTTACTTAAACAAATAAAAGTAACGAATTTTTTATTGCCTTTACTTTTACTCGACACTTAATCCTTTCAGATTTTTTTCGTTCAAAAACCGCTGAAAATTTCCAAAAGTGATATTGCGTCAGTTCTGCAGTGTGTTAAACTCTTTGGCTCTCGACGATCGTTGACTAAGATTTAACATTGAGTTGCAATGGCGTAAAATCCTTTCTGCGGATTTCGAGCAGAATGAATACCAAAGGGTTAAATTTCACTTACTTTTACTTTTACTCTTACTCGTATTTTTTCCTACAAATACTTAAATTAATTTAAGTAAAATTTAAGCAATTTAAACAAGTAGATTTCCTATGGGCTTGTTGTAAAATGAGTCTCAGAAGAAAAATTTTTAAGCCGCTAACACACTACACATCATTTACTTAGACTAAAAAACTTATTAAAATAAAATTTATGCATAAAAATTGCAAAACATTTTGGAACGGAGCTCTGGAACTCCAAAAATCGACGTTTTGCTCCATTGCACAATTACTTTTATTATAATTTTACTCTTGTTTTCACTTAAGAAATAGGTCTTACTTTTCCTTTACTTAAATAAAACTTTGACTGTTACTTTTATTTTTACTTTACTTAAATTAAAATATCACAAATTACTTTTACTCTTATTTTACTTAAATTAATTTTTTTTAAATTCATTTTACTTTTTCTGAAAATAATAAAAAATCATTATTTTTTACAACAGTAGTGTATACTAAATAAAATAATAATTTAAGGCTTAAAAGAATCGAAATATTGAAATATTTTTTTGTTCTGCTTAAAAAACTCTAAGTTTTTCTACACACAAAAGTACTTAAATTCTAAAATGTGACTATTAATTACCTAAAACAAATAATTTACAGTAAAAAAATTGGAATTTTTCAAAAAAACGACCAAAATTACAAATTCTGCTAAATTTTTAACCTGCCCCGGCCCCGACCTAGGCCCCGGCCGGGGCAAAATTTTCTACCCCGGCCCCGGCAAATCAAAATTTCCCTACCCCGGCCCCGGCCCCGGCATCAGCAATAATTCTGCCCCGGTCGATCCCTATTTGCATCCTTAGTTTTCTAAGGTCCCCGCCAGCTGAGACGTTTTTAGCAACTCTGTTTGCTAATGTTTCGCTGGGGTCATTACCCTGATCCAACAGTCAGCTTTAAAAGCAATTGCTCAATTTTCATTTAAAACAAAAAAAAACTTGGATTAGAAAATATTGTTGGATTAGGTAGTCAATCAAACAGAGTTTGTTTGTGGTTTTTATTTTGAAATTTTATATTAGGTTTCGTTATTTACAGTTACCACAATCAAATTTTTAATAAGAACTTGTACCTGAATTGCTAGCTGTTATAAGTTTTCACGGTTTTACAGTTATCAAAAACAAAGTGGTTGTTTTTATAAATTGATTCCAAAATTTGAAAAAAAAACGTAAGGAAGTTTTTAAAAAGGTTTTTTAGTATCTTTTATATATTTTTAACATTTAAAATTCTATTTAATGTGTGCTTGTGTTTTAGACTTATCGATTACTGTGAAAAAAACAAGTCGATTGATATTTTAATGGTTGGTGTTTCAGATTCACATAATCCATTCCAAGAAAAGAAATCCTGCATTATTTTATAACGAATTTTTCGTTTGTAAATATAACTCAAGAAAATGAGTTTTGTAAAATATTAATTGTTTGTGAAACCTATAAAATAAATTTTGGAAACTTTAACAAACATTATTTACAAAAAAATCACACTTTCTGCTGTTTTTTATCTCATAATAAAAACATCCGCAATCCATAAAATTTCTTTAATTTCGTTAAAAGCGTTAATGGAGCAATGTCACTAATCATCGTCGTTACTCCGACACAAAGAGTCACAATCAGTTCAAAATCAACGTGACTCTGACTCATTACGCTAATAAAATGTGTGTGTTTAAAGACAAAAAGAGTCACAGTTAAGAGCATTTTATGACGCTTCTGACTCATTATATCAGAGTAACGACGTCATATTCTATAACGCCCGAATTATGCAACTCTTTTATCACTCTATCAGTTAATTTGAAATTTATAAATGTTGTAGAATTGGTTTGGAGAAGACAAAATATCAAATTTGAGGTAGTTAAGTTTTGATACTAAAGAAGCAGTCCATTCAGAGCGAACGTTATAGGAGTTTCATTTGTAACATTGCTCCTTTAAGATGTTAGTATAAAAAATTTTTGTTGAAGCTATATAGCCACATGTTGTTCAATTTTTTTTTGATATCTTTGATATTTTTTTATCTTATCACCAAACTGTTGGACGCTGTAAAACTGCGCGATTTCAATGATCGCAGCTACGTAAAGAAAAACTGGTTTTATAGTTCAGAGGAGAGTTTACACTGCAAATTTCACTTTTACAGAATTTTGTGGATTAGCAGTATTAACCTGATTATCATAATCTTTATTTTTGATTTTGATTGCTTTACTGATGAACTTAAAAAACTTATTGTGAAATAAAATGTTATGTTAGTTAAGCATTATTTGCGCAAGACTTTGCGGATGTAAATATCTTTTTGAGTTGGTAAAAAGCGCTTAACAAAATGACAGTTTAAAGGATTGAATTTAGTTCATACAAAGATTGCGTTAAATGTATAGAATTGTATTTTTGGCAATATTGTTAAAAAACCAACAAAAGCAACTAAAAATAAAACTTTCACAGAAAGTAACATCAAATGAAAAAAAAAGTAATTCTGGGACCGTTTTTAAATTGACATTTCCTACTAATAATATGCAATTTTTCAATCTGAATATACATACGTCCGAGTGATAACGTTTATTTCCTTTTCTATTTTTATTGTATATTCTGTGTTTATATTGTTTTTAGTGATGGGCGGAACTACGGAACCCCCGGAACCAGAACCGGAATTGAGATTTTCCAAAAATCCGGAACAGGAAGCTGAATTGACATTTTTCAAAAATCCGGAACAGGAACTGGAGCCGGAATTACAAATTTTGCCCGGAACATTCGGAACCTGGAACTGCCTATTACACTGTGAAACCCCCGGAACACTGAAACCAAAACCAGAACCGGAATTGAGATTTTCCAAAAATCTGGAACAGGAACAGGAACCGGAATTCCAAATTTTGCCTGGAACACCCGGAACCGAAACTGCCCATCACTATTGTTTTTATTGCAAAAGGCAAACCAGATGTGGCTAGTCTATTTGGTCATCGAATAACAAATAGGGTGGGGGTCATCGAGTAATTAATCAAATCAGAGCAATTTAGCACCACTTATATTAACCAATCAGAATTCATTACTGATGGGCGATTCCGGGTTCCGGATGTTCCGGACAAAATTTGGAATTCCGGTTCCGGTTCCTATTCCGGATTTTTGGAAAATCTCAATTCCGGTTCTGGTTCCGGTTCCGGGGCTTCCGGGGATTCCGCAGTTCCGCCCATCACTAGAATTCATAGAAGCTAATGGTTTAACTCAGATTGGTGGATTTAAGTGGCGCTATTTTTTTATTTGATTGAGTACTATTTTTATTTTTTAAACAAATCGTCGTTACTCTGACAGTCACGGGGTCTTTAGAGCCTTAAACAGGGAACTTGGAGCCATCGAAAATTTTTGGGAACTTGGAGCCTCTAAGAAAAAATTGGTTTGGGTTTAGATTTAGGCTTTGCTTAGGCTTAGGTAAACGTTTTAGCGATTTTTATTTTTAGCTCCAAGTTTCCATCTTTAGACTCCAAGTTCCCCACTTACGGCTCCAAGTTCCCTATTTTTGGCTCCAAGTTCCAGTTCCAAGTTCCCAAAGCTCCATCGATCCTAAATCCTCTGATACAATGTATCAGATTCATCGTAAAATACTCGTAACTGTGACTCTTTTTATTTCTTAAAACACAATTATTATAACCAAAATGAGTCAGAGTCACGTTAATTTTATACTGATTGTGACTTTTTGTATTAGAGTAACGACAAAATAAACCAGCCACGTTTGGTTTGCCATTAGTTTACATTTTACAATATTATATAAAGACAATTCCCAAATGACAGTCAAAAGTTTAAGTTACAAAACTATTTTCACTTTCCTAACGCTGTAGTTTTTGCGTTTAGGTAGAACACCACAGTTAAGACGAATTTTACTAAAAGTTAAATATCAACTTTGATATTAATTTTTGTCCGACAAAAGTATAGTGCGATCGATCGAAAACTTAGATTATGATGTATCTAACAGTAATAATTTCATTGTTTACCAGTAGTTCTATTTTGAGATATATTTCAATGAATCTAAAGCTCAAAAAACAGGTTTTGGCCTTGGCCATTTAAAAAATTTGATTCGCTCAGTTTTTCCCGCAATTTTATAGAAAGTTCAAAAAACATAGGGGGCAACTTTTAGATGTAGTTTTGAGTAAAACGTAATTAAAATTTGAAGAAAATTTAAAAAATCGATGTTTTTAAAAGAAAAATCAAATTAAAAAAATCCTGAATTAGTTTTTTAATCTGAATTAGTTTAGATTATTTTAATCAAATACAATTCAAAGTATTGATTAGACTTGTGTCTAACTATTTCCAAACTTTCATTAAAATTTGAGCGAACAAATTTTTTAATTTTCGTTTAATTTTTTTTAATTGACGCCGAGAAACGACATTTTGAACCGTTTCTTTAAAAGTGGCTTTTAAATGAGAAACCTCAGCTGACCCAGTAGCCGAGCGGTTAGCACGTTGGGCCTGGACCCTTGGATCGAGTCTTCGCTGGGACGTATTTTTAACGCCGAAAAAAAATTTTTTTTTAAAGTTTTAGGTTTTTAATTAAAAAAGTGTTTTATTATTCAAGATACGCTGAATTGAAAATGAAAAAATAGAATATTTTTGGTACTAATTTTTATAAATGTTTTGTATTTTTGACATTTATTTTATTGATGTTATTTGATGATTGTGGACGATAACATTTTTTTACAGAAAAATGAATGTCAAAAATTGAATCAGCAGGTCTAATTACTTTAGTAAACATTAATTAGTAAGGATCTGCCGACAAAATCTAACTGTGGTGTTCTACCTTATAACAGTGCAGTACTATTTTTAATTCTGCCGCACGCAGATGGCGCCACCTGCGCACGATTATTTGGAAATAGCACAACAAAATCACCACGAAGTTTTAATTGATGGCTTTCTGGGCTCATTAACAATAACACTTAAAGACTTTTCGAGCACTAATTTGCTATAGCATTATTTTGAGTCATAATATCAATAACAAAAAATCAAAATCATAAAACCCACAACGATGTCCTTCCTTGAAAATTGTTAATGAACCCAAATTTTCCAATTCTTATAGTGTTAATGTATTCATGGCGAAATAAATTTTTTTTTGGATATTGCAGTTTAATAATGATAATAATAACTAGACCCCAAAAATCACAGGAATAGTCGTCCCGTGAAGCTTCGCGGCACCATTCACTGAATTAAAATAGTTAAATATATGTCAGAAAGTTTAACCAATAAACAATAATAATTTAAAATATTGTAAAGGCTATAAACCAACAAGAATTTGCATTATTGAAAACAAAGAACTTACAGTAATGAAAAACTTTAGTAAGAAAGAATATATTTTTTTGCAGAACGAGAAACAAAAAAATTACCTAAAGTTTTCAAAATTAAAACGAATCTACATAGTTACTCTACAAGTAAAGTTAAATAAACTAAAAGGATAATATGCGTATTTTCGAAAGCAGTTTAGCATCCTTAATATCTGTACAGTTACTATATCTAAAAAAATAAAAGTGATTTATAAACTTAACCCGCATTTAATTAAACTATTAAAACGCATAAAAACTTAAATTTAAATTACTCAAATTTGAAACTAATTTCATGTACTTATAATAGTATCTGTGACACGTCAGAAACAAATATCAAAAACAAAAAAAAGCATATTTGGTGGCTCAATTATTGCATATTATACACTTAAAGGTGCAGTCCGCTAAGTTTTTGTTTTAGGGTGCCGATCGCTTATCTTCCATGGGAGTCGCGAATCCTAATGGGACAAAAGCGGTTGGTGGGCTGACTTTTTGGTTTAATGTATTTCATATTATTGCTAGTCTTCTTTTTCGTGGTGCATACAAAATCAGTGCAATGTGTCTATTGCTTATGTGTGTTCCTGCTTAGACGAAATAAAATGCATACATACAAAAACAACCTCCTCGTAAATTTATGAGGGATCTAAAATTACTGTAAAATTAACGATATACGGTAAGCATATTGCTCAGTAAATTTCAAACCAGTTGAATTGAATTGAATTTGAATTGAATTTTATTTCGTTAAAATAACAGGAAACACACAGAAGCTAGTTAAAACTGCACTTGAAAAGGGCATGTACCTTTTACATAAACCAAACCAAAAAAAAAATGAAATAAAATAAAATAAAAGGTAAACGCGTTTGAAAACTGAAACCCACAACATGACTGTAATAATATACCCAAAAGTGAGACAGTTCAGTCAAAACCATGCCAACCACACCCGTGAAATGATTCCGGACTCACCACAAGCGTGAATGACAAAACCAAAACCAAACCATCACACTTAAAGATCTTCAATGGTCGTTTTGAAGGAAATTTTAGATATTTTTTTTATTACTTTATTATGTTTTTATTAATAAAGCGTTCATTAGCTAAAAGTGATTTTCATACACTTTTTAATTTCTGAGTTTTTTAGCTAACTTTCTGCGGCCTTTAACACTAAGGGCTGGTTCATACTTATGACAAAACGTTCTTTGGACAAAGTCCAAAGGACAATTTTATAAAAGCCAAAACGTCCTTTGGACAAGCCAAAATGTCCTTTGGACTTTTTCCTTTGGACGAAGTATGAACGCTACTTAGAATTTGTCCTTTGGACAAAGTCCAAAGGACAAAATTCAAAGAGAAAAGTCCAAAGGAGAAAAGTATGAATACGTTGTCCTTTGGATTTTGTCCTTTGGACTTTTCCCTTTGGACTTTTCCCTTTGGACTTTTGGCTTTGGATTTTGTTCTTTGGACAAAAGTCCTTTGGACTTTGTTCAAAGGACGTTTTGTCATAAGTATGAACCAGCCCTAAATCATGTGCTGACTGATAAATGAGGGTTTATCACCAACGATTTAAATACAAATTTGCCTCAATTTTCTCACAAATATTTTTTTTTTGCTTTTTAATGGCAGTTCTTTGGGTTTTTTTTCAATCAGTAATAAATTTTCGCAAAGTGGTGTGAACAAGCAGCATTTTGTCAAAGTTTTATATAAAATTTTGAAAATATTTAAAATAAAATTTAAATACATGATATTGTTAATTTTTTATTTCGAAATAAAAAAAATACAATTAAAACGATTATTATTTCGTTTTTGCTTTTGTTCTATTTATTTATTTAAATTGATAAAAATTTAATTCCTCTGTATGTTTGATTATGTTATAAGTCTATTGTAAATTATTAATCATTATTTAAAGGAATTGAGTCTTTTATCAATTTAGATTTTATTATGTAAGCCAATGCAAAAGCCAATCAACAATCCTTGGTTAATCCTTGGTTAGTCGCGCTTTATGAGTGCGGCTACGATAGTGCAGTGTGTTAAAATTTTATATTTAAAAATTTATATTTTATTTTATAGTTTTTATTTAAAAATAATTATAAAAAAACGAATTATATAAGTCCAATTATATTCCGCCCAATACATATGTTTTAACAAAAATCTAATAAAAAAATCCGAAACCAAAAATATAAAAAATAATTTTCATGGTACATAGTTTCTATGACCATTTAAGACAACGTGTTCGTATTATCAGCCAGCGTTTTGGACAGTTTACACCATTTTATCCAGAAGCGTTCATAGAAGAATTTTATTCTTTGCACAGATCAGAAAAAATAATTAACCAGGGGCCTATTTCATAAAAATTGCTTGTAATTAATTTACAGCTGTAAATTAATAAACGCATATTTTTCTTTTGTATTTTTAATTAAAAAGTATATTAAAAAACTCGCGTTTAGAATTTAAAAAATTACATGTCTTTAAATTCATAAATTCCAGAGTTACGTACGTTTTTTAATTAATAAAATAAGAAGAAATTAAATGCGTTTATTAATTTACAATGACAGAAATCTTTATGAAATAGGCCCCAGGTTTCAAATGGAAATCTAATCGTGTGTTGTCCTTGTCTTTGCAGTCTAATAAAGTGCCACACAAACCACGTTGAATCAATTTGTACACAGTGACAGCCCTAAGGCGTGCGTGGTTTAGTAATAAACCATGATTTCTTCCAACTTTTTCCGTTTAAAGTCAGGGACAGTGGCGTCAGGGGCAGGAAAACCCAACGGCAGCAAAAGCAAAACTTTTTCGTTTGACGGACGTCCGAGAAGTTTTCTAATGGCCGGGCCCGCGTTCATCGGCGTACTGGTCAAAGTCACCAAACCCACGTTCTAAATCCACAGTGTAGGGTATCTGACTTAATTTCGGCCAGGCCTTAATTTCGGCCACCAATTTAGGGTGTTAAAAAATTGGCTTATTTTTAAAACACGAAAGAACTAGCACAAAAGTAACTGGATTAATGTTGAATAAAGTGTTTTTGCAAAAGTTTTTTATTTTTGTTATTCTGTATTATCAACATTTTCATACAAAAAGTGAATTTCTTATAATTTTCTGGATTTTTGCTTGGTGTTTAAACTGCATCAAATTTAGAACGAAGCACAATATAGGGTATCTGACTTAATTTCGGCCAGGTCTTAATTTCGGCCACCAATTTAGGGTGTTAAAAAATTGGCTTATTTTTAAAACACGAAAGAACTAGCACAAAAGTAACTGGGTTTATGTTGAATAAAGTGTTTTTGCAAAAGTTTTTTATTTTTGTTATTCTGCATTATCAAAATTTTCATACAAAAAGTGAATTTTTTATAATTTTCTGGATTTTTGCTTGGTGTTTAAACTGCATCAAATTTAGAACGAAGCACAATATAACCATAAAATATCTTCTATTTAAAGCTCAAAGTTGTTAACTTTCATGTTTTGATATTTTCTTCAAAATCACTTTGCAACGCGTTTAACTAACTAACTGCGCATTTTAAGATTCCGTTAATTTCGTCCAACTTAAAATATTTTGCTCGTTTGACTTTTTTTGACGTTTTTTAAGCCAAAAATAAAAATTCAACAAAAAATACAGGTTATTAAAACTTGTTTTTTAAGGTTTTGACATAATTATTTAAAGTCTTGCTAATAACTATTAAAGTTTGCAAACTGGAAAAATTAAGTTATATGTAAGAAGAACAATCAATACCTAAGGATAAATTTGCAACCTTTAAAACTTTTTATTGTTCAGTTTGAAAATAGTTATAGCCAAATTTTTCTAGGTGGCCGAAGTTAATGGCTCGCGCCTTAATTTCGGCCACTATAAAAAAAACTTTAAAACTCAACTGATCTTTAAGTGTAACAGAAATTTTAAAATTTTGCACTGGAATAACAAAAATAGTTATAGTTTGATTTTTAGACCAAATTTTGGGTCGATTGGAAAAACCAGAAAAAACTTATCCAAAAAAATAAAAAAAGGTGGCCGAAATTAAGTCAGTTACCCTAATTGTTACAACAATTAAAAAAATTTATATAAATCTTTAGTTCTGTCGCTACACGCAAATAAAAAGGGTTATAGGCAAATCAAACCTAGCTGATCTTCAAGATTTGCAGTATTGAATTAAATATTTAGCGATAAAAAAATTTTAAATTTTGAGAAGAAACGATATAAAATTTAGGATAAAATAGCTTATTTTATTAATTATTATAAAACTACCCAATTTCGAATTAAAAATGCAATTTTAAGGGATAAAGTTGACTAATTTTTGTATTTTTTAAAAAAGGCGGAATTAAAAAAATTCTGCGTTCCAATAGGTTTTTTGAAACATATAATCGCAAAATTTTAATTGGTCCTCTAATGTGTCATATAAATTTACAAGCTCAGCCCGATATAATTCAATCAGAGATACAGTAATTATAAAATTAATAATGGGATTAATAGTAACGAAAAAGTTATGATTTTTTTATAAATTATTCTCTTTTGTATCGAATAATTTCAATTGTGAAAATAAGTTATAAAAATGAACTTTTTTAAATTGAAAAAAATCTTATTTATTTAAATATTTTTTCTTACAGACCGAAATTGAAATTTTCCTATTGCATTATTGATTTTTTTTTGTTTTTGTGATTTTAAATTATTGAAATTTTTCCCCAATAGTCAACACCAATTTTTTTTTTCATAAAATATGTTTGATAAGCCTTCGTTCTGTACGCAGGAGCAGATATGGTCACCAATTGAGTTCCCCAAAAATATTTAAGAAATTTTTTTAAACTTGGTTTTCCATATTTATAATTCTTTTCACATGTTGGGGTAAACGAATTGAAAAAGCGCAATGCGATACTCATACGTTTCCCCAAAATTTGTTCCTAAAAAAACCATGGATTTAATAAAAAAAAGTTCAAAACACTTTATCACAAACATAAACCTGCAAACTAAAATCATTCACAAAAAACTTTTTTCTTAGACCCAAAAAAAAGTTTATGCACAATAAGATTCAAACAAAAATTTTGTTTGTAGGGTAACTGACTTATATTCGGCCAGCCTTAATTTCGGCCACCGGCTGTAATTTTTGCCACGCGAAAAGTTGTGTAAACAACTGCGTATGACTGGATAGATCGTTATGTCATCTATCTAGCCAAGCGCAGTTCATTTCATAACTATGCGCATAGCAAAAATAACAACTGGTGGCCGAAATTAAGGCTGGCCGTATTTAAGTCAGTTACCCTACTCGGTTCTAGCTTACCTCAATCGCCGCGAGAAGCAGGCCGACGGAAATACAAGCACTTATCTCATTGTAGTAATGTTCCTGTCTCGTACCGTCCGGCTTAATACTGTAAGTCTGTTTAAGTGCTACCAAAATGTATGGAGCTTTCTCCAAGTAGGGTTTTGTCCACGAAGTGCCCACGGGTTTTAAGTCGTTTACCCATGTTTCACTCATTCGTTTTCTTCAAAAGGAACGTATTTAGGTTTTATTCTTAAAACCATATTTTGTATAGGAATACAACGCAAGCTTTCCCTGAGTTTTTTAGTATAGGAGAAAAATGTCTTTAAAATATCAGCAGCATATCTAAGTTGATTCCTAAAACGCATTGTTGTACAAGTCGTAGGAACTGTTATTTATTTTATTATGCCATTTTCTTGTCCAATAAAAAAAGGAAACTTGTTTAATTAATAAAAAAAACAAACGATACGCCTTTTATATTATAGGATTTAGTTTTTTTCAGGTTTGGTTGTTTCTTGCAAAGGAATACAGTCCTCCTATCCACACAATTAAATAAAGGCGATTTTGCAATTTTGAATTTGAGAATGTTTTTTCAAAATTTTAATTTCTGGTTTGTAATTTATTTGTCTTTGAATTCAGCGTTTTTCCCAGTAAGTTTTGTCAAAAATTTTTAAAGTCTAACAATATCCAAAGCCAGTACTTTATTTTAAACTATTTCTATCAATTTTTTTTGCGCAAAAAATCTTAATACGTTCCTATAGTTTATTTCCTCTTCTTCTTCCACAATTTTACGAATTTTACTTTTAATATCAGAATCACTTACAACAGCAAATGTCCACGGTTGCATATGAGCGCCACTGGGTGAAGTACCTGCAAACATTAAATGTAATTAACATTATATTTATTTATATAAATATCAGAATAATTTTCGTCATTTTTAAGGCAAAAAACAGTATTAATCGCGACAGCGGGGTCGCAAATTCCACAAGTAACAACGCGTTTGGCGCGCGTTTACATTATTACTAGTGTGATGGGCAGTTCCGGTTCCAGGTTCCGGATGATCCGGGCATAATTTGATATTCCGGTTCTGGTTCCTGTTCCGGATTTTGAGAAAATCTCAATTCCGATTCTGGTTCCGGTTCCGGTGTTCCGGGGGTTTCGCAGTTTTCTGGGCAGCTCAGGTTCCGGGTTCCGGATGTTCCGGGCAAAATTTGGAATTCCGGATTATTGGAAAATCTCAATTCCGGTTCCTGTTCCAGTGTTCCGCGGGTTCCGCAGTTCCGCCCATCACTACAATTAATATTTGGAGCCTATAGTAAAAATTTAATCGTTACGAAACGATTTGAATTAAATAAAAAAAACTTGCTTGCTTTGCACTGGATAAAATTTTTTTTCTAAAACTTGGGCTTTAGAGCAAAATAAATTATTTGAAATCTAAAAATATTAAAACTATAAAATGGCTAAATGAATAATAAAAAAATTTATTACCAGCTGTCAGAATAATATTTTCAACAATTTCTAGAGGCACTGGTTCATCACTAAAAAATCGAACACTCCTGCGCTTGTTCATTTGTTCGTAAAAACTTCGCGAGCGTTTCGCCATTTCAGCCAGTGCATATCGTTCCTTTTTATACTGTACGTGTTTAAATCCTAAAGTGTAAAATTTTATTTAGCCTAAATATTGCCAGACATCAGCAGTTATTCTTTAAATCTAGGGTATTCTGTAAGTTAAATATGTTAAATTTTTTTGACAAACTGACGAGCGTAGTAAAATTAATGCGTTATCTTTGAAAAATTTATTTAATTTGCATGGCGAAATTAGCTTTCTGGTGTGCTTTTGCGAGTATGTTTGTGATATGCGTACTTGTGTTAGTGCATACAAGAAAAATCGAACAATCATGTGGCTATATAACGTCAGTTAAATTTATTTATACGTCAGAGATTGTATTTGTGTTTGTGTTCAGATGGGTTGTGTGATGTGATTTTGTGTTTGTGCGTTGGTTTGTGTGTAAACGTATGCGCTTTACAGTTTATGAGATTCTTTATACATGGACGTGTTGTGGGGACGTGTGTTTTTTGCCTGTTTGTAGCGGCTGTATGTGTTTTGGGTCTGCCAAACTAAAGGCTGGTTCATACTTATGACAAAACGTCTTTTGGGCAAAGGCCAAAGGGCAATTTTAGAAAAATCAAAACGTCCTTTGAACAAACCAAAACGTCTTTTGGACTTTTTCCTTTGGACGAAGTATGAATGCTATTTGAAATTTGTCTTTTGGACGAAGTCCAAGAACACGTTGCCCTTTGGACTTTGTCCTTTTGGACAAATCCAAAGGACGTTTGGACGCTTTTTTTGTTCTTTGGACAAAGTCCAAAGGACTTTTGTCCTTTGGACTTTGTCCAAAGGACGTTTTGTCATAAGTATTAACCAGCCTTAAATGTTGGTTTTAAGCCGTAACTATTTACCTTCATGTTCAAATACAACGTGAGATTCACTATTATCTTTATTTTCTCTATTAATGGAGCCTGGTATCATTTGACTTCTTTTTCGAAAGAAAAAATGGTACAACTGAATACCAACAAGAAATAAAGTAATTGCAACTACAATAGGACCTGGATATTCGGTGATTTCACCCATAAGTTTCTCTATTAGAGCCATAATATAAAAAAGGGTTTAATCTAAAAAAAATTAATTATACACATTGCAATCAACTCATTAAACTTTAATGAATAAAATGTTTTCTGTGGTTTTTACTAATTGGTTCTTAAATTATTAATTGCTTATTAAATGAGTTAATTTTAAACTATACACCAGAACAAAGGGTGGCGGAAAAAAAGCACCCGTGGCAAAGGCGGAAAAAAAGCACCCGTGCGCAAGGCGGAAAAAAAGCACCCGAAAGGAGCGCATGACAAATATCGTACAGTGACGTTTATTTATTACGTTATAAAGTATGAAATTATTGTGTTAAAACTTATAAGTATTAGGTTATAAGTTATTATGAAAGCTAAATTAAATATTCAGTAGCGTGCATTAATAGTTTATAACAAAAAAAAATTAATTTAAGTTGCAAAGTAAACAAATGAAAAATCAAATAAAATTGATTTTATTCAATTGTGCTTATTGCGCTGGATAATAAATGCTAATAAGTGACAAGCAATCTGTTTTAGCTTCAAATTTCCATGAACTTTAAATATGCGATTTTTATATTAGTATTCACAATAGTATAAAATATTTGAGCAATTATTTTACACACCCTTTAATTTGATTTGTAAAATTTAGCAGCTTCTCTTAGTTTATATTGGTGTTGTTTTTTAACATATTTCCAATTATACACTGGTATTCATAAAACTTTGGACTGGGTTCATTCGGACTGGGTTCGTCTGTTTTGGCGGCAAAACTGGACCGGGTCTAAGATTTAATATCGTCATTGACATACGTTTTACGTAATTTTTTAACAAATTTTATTCAAAAACTGTTTTAGGCAAAATACAAACAAATATAGAATTTTTTTGTTTTAAAAATGCCTCTTTGATGTTTTTGGACGGTATAAAAATTTTGGATTTGATTGTGTTTTTCCGCTAAAACAAACAAACCCAGTATCGTATAGACCCAGTTCAAAGTTTTATGAATACCAGTTGATAGGTGTCCGTACATTATGCCGACGACAATTCGCCGACGACTATTTCGCCGACGACTTTTACGCCGACGCTCATCTCACCCCCGGACCATTTGGACGATGCGACGTTTCGCCGACGCAGTTGCAAAAAATGTTTCTAATTGCATGAATATAAATTGAAACAAGAATTTTTACACGAAATTAGTAGATTATACGATTTTCTTTGGAAAACATATATTTTTGTTTATTTTAAAACTATGACACAATAAAATTATGACATTTAATTTTTGATCAAATCGCGATTGATAAAAAATTATTTCTCTTCCATAAAAAGTTATTTTTCTTTGTTTTAAAAAAGTTTTAATAAAAATTAATTAATTTTAATTTGCTAAACAAGCAGCCAGTTATTTTCGATAAAATTGATTTAATTTATTATGATTTTATGCTATTTTTTTATTGCGACATTTCGCCGACGTGTTTTAAAAAATGCGTTTTAAATAATATTTTTTAATATATCCAAAAAATGATTGTTTTAATAAAAACAAAAGGGAATTAAGTAAATTATTATCCTTTTAAACCTATTTTTAATATTTGTATAAATATTTTAAAATACTGTTGACACCATCCAGTTATCCAAAATTATCCTCCATGCCACCCATACAGATAACTGCTTGGTCGCGTAGATCAAATTCTAGCAGATTTTGGTCGAAAAACTCCTCAAAAGCGCTTAAAACTTTTTAAGGCGGAAAAATACGAGAGCTGTATTTTTTTAAACTGAAACCAGTTATAATCTTGAATTTAATGCGTTCTAAGGCCTTCCCGTTGAACTTTCCGCTGAATGCATTGGTGCAAGTGGAAAAATAATAACCAGTGCAAACGATACCTGGAAACTCAGTCTAAATTAATATAAGTTTATAAACACTATTGATGTTTCTACTGATGTTCCTTGGAGCACGGAGCTCTGAAGCTTGAGATTTCGAGCTCGAGATTCTATTTTTTGTTGGTATTTTTATGAATAATTAAGTAATTCCATAAATTATTTTGTCAGGAAATTCTTGAAAATTAGATTTTTCAAAACTATATAAAAACAATAAAATTAGTCCTGAAAATGCAAGTAGGATTTAATTTCGAACATAAATAAGTTTAAGTAAAATTTAAATTGCTTATTTAAAAGGTGGAGCTTCAAGAGCTTCGGAAGGAGCTCCGCTTTAAATGGCCGTAGCTTCGAAGCATGATACTGTGAAGTATAACATCACTTTTTTTTAATCTTTCAAAATCATGCTCTGAACCTCCGGCCATTTAAAGCAGAAGAAGTGGAGCTTAAAAATCAGCCCTTTAAAATTTTTTTTATTTCCATTTTAGGGCTATTTTATTGTTTTTAAAATGTGTTGAAAAAAATTAGTTTACAAAATAATTATGAAAAAATAATTGACGGCATTACTTATTAATCCTTCATGAAATACATAAGTACTAAAATAGGGCGAAGCTCCGCTTCAGAGCTCCGCTCCGCGGTTCTGGAGTTCGCAGTTTCGTGTAACTTTATAAAAAAAACACATACAGTAATACTAATGGTTATTTTCTTGCATGACAAAATAATTACACAAACATACACACGCACACACATTAAACAAACCACCAGAGTCGCAGAGTAATAGTTTTCGAAAAAGTATGCAAAAATAGTGATGGGCAGTTTCGGTTCCGGGTTCACGATGTTCCGGGTAAAATTTGGAATTCCGGTTCCGGTTCCTATTCCGGATTTTTGGTAAATCTTAATTCCTGTTCTGATTCCGGTTCCAGAATTTCGGGGGTTCCGCAGTTCCGCCCATTACTTACAAATTATATATGAAATGGAAAGAATGAAATTTAAGTACATTGTATTTATTTTTGATATTGAAGTAGAATAAGATATATAATTTGTTAAACACTTTATTTTGCTAAACTGACTGCCTTGCAAATTTTGATTAATAAAAAAACTGTCAGCATCGGTTATTATGTTATTGTTTACCTCAAATGCGCCAAATTCAAAATTTTTTATCGACTTTTCAAGCATATGAACCCCCAGGTGCTCTAGTTTTAAAAACCCGCAAAGCGCGAAGATACGCTCCTTCATTCTTGTGAGAAAGGCAGAAACTCGGAATTTCCGTCTTTTACATTACGTCTTTCAACATCTCGTCTTCCGAAAGCTCGTCTTTTAAACATTTCGTCTTTGGATGTTTAAAAGAAGACGAGATGTTTAAAAGACAAAGTTTTCGAAGACGAGTTGCAGAAGGGGAGATTTTGAAAGGCGTAATGTAAAAGACGAAAGTTTTGCACATCAAAAACAAGTGGCAGAACTTCGCCTTTATGATTTGCATGAATTGTGTAGCATTGTTTTAAAACAAAAACGGCGCGGCGCGGAATGTTTCACTAGCAAACCTTAACATCAATAATAAAAAAAAATTCGAGGTATCATAAATAATTTATAAAAATTTTGAAAATTTTCGAAAAAATGTTACAATAGTTTGAAATTTTTAAATATCAAAAAATTTCATGAATTTTTTTGAAATTCTTATAAATTTTAAAAAACTTCCAATTTATTTTTAGATTTCAGATAATTTTTGAAGGTTCAAAAGAACTTGAAAAATTTGAAACAAAATTCAAAAAATTCCAAAAGATTTTGAAAAATTTCTAAATTTTGACAAAAAAATGTAAAAAAAAACTTTTGTACCGGGCTTTTTGTCAAAGTAGTATAGAAAATATTTTGGATAACCATCTTAGCCGAGTCCCAATTGCGTTTTTTATTGTGTTGAAATTGAATCATAAATTTTTGCCATAAAGGAGTGGATAAAACTTTTTAGTAAAATCTGACAGATTATACCCTGAGCTATTAGTTACAAAAATTTTTATTTTGGTTTTGTAAAAAACCATTGGTGAATATTGCCTACACTTCTCATCAACTGTGGAAATTTCTTTGTGCATGGCATAATCTTGTAAAATATACAAAATATAATTTCTACAATGTTTTTATATGTGCCACCACAATGAATATGCAATAATATAGTGTCTGTGACTGATTTTACTTAGATAGGAGTTAATCACGATACATAACAAAACTAAGTCATTTAATTTGATATTGATTTTGTCGCATTTTGTCTTAGCAAAAACAAGTAAAGTTGTGGCTGTGATGTAATTTATTTTGGGGAAATATTATGCAAATAAATATCAAAAATAAAAAAAATTTCAACATTTGATTTTGTTATTTTTTTGACCTGTGTATATTTACCCACAGATGATATGTGTAAAATTTGTTCAAAAATGCTTTAAACCCAAAAAAAGTCAGATGAGTTTTCTAGTTAACAGTCCAGTTAATTTATAAAAAAGTTTAATTATTAGATAAAGTTGAATTGCAGCTCCACATTAATATTATAATTATGGTTTTTGAATTAATATTATAATTATCGTTTGAATTTCGTTAACTGTGCGCCGTTAACGAAATATGCTCATCTGAAATTTTTTTCAGTCTTAATTTTTTTTTAAACGAACTTTTGTTTCATAAATATTAGCTTTATATTTCTAAATATAAAACATTTTGAATTTTAAGCACGCCTAAAGCTTCAGTCATAAAACGAAAACAAGATCTGAAAACTTTTACATGTGTTTGATGTGATTATTAAGTAGACAAAATTTAAATATTTTATTGCAAATAACAAACAAAAAATACATTATACGCATTAAACAAACAAACATCCTATTAATAAAGTACCCATTATTCAGGAATGATTAGTTTTGTGTTTTTTTTCTTTAGCAAATAGTCAAACTTCTGCGCAAAAACCAATTTCTCACGGCAATAGAATTATTGATAAAAATTTGTTTTAATTTGCTTTAGTATTTAAAAAATTATATATAACAACAAAAAGAAAGGTTTTTAAGAATAATTTTTTTTTTCTGTTAAATCAATCGGGTTTTTTTTATATATAAAATATCTAGATACCTTTTTTCAAAACGCGTCGGCGAAATGTTGCAGTGAAGAAAAAGCATGAAATCAGAATAAAATTAAATAATATTTTCGAAAATAATATTAAAGGCTTGTTTAGCAATTTCATATTTAATTTTTATTTAAACTTTTTTAAAACAAAGAAAAACAATTGTTATGAGAAACATAATTTTGTTATCAATCGCGATTCGATCAAAAATTAAATACTCTAATTTTATTGTGCAATACTTTTAAAATAAATAAAAATATATGTTTTCTGAAGAAAATCATATAATCTACAAATTTCGTGTAAAAATTCTTATTTTAAATTTATATTTTATGTAATTAGAAACATTTTTTGCAACTGCGTCGGCGAAACGTCGCATCGGCCAAATAGTTCGGGGGTGAAATAATCATCGGCGTAAAAGTCGTCGGCGAAATAGTCGTCGGCGAATTGTCGTCGGCGTAATGTAAGGCAACCCAGTTGATAGTCTTTTCGTTTCAGTTTTTTTTTCTTTTAATTTTTATTTTTGTCCAATGCTACATAATAAATACGAAATAACTCGTTTAATTTGGTCAACTCGTTTAAATTAATTGGACAAAACACTTTTAGTTTTTATTTAATCTTCAATCCATACACAAGATTAATTTTATGATTAGCTAGTTTTCCAAATTATATTATAATCGTTAAAATCGTTTGAAGTTGCAAAACAGCAGAACCTTTTAAAGTTTCAGTAACTGTATTCGGCATTCATAAATTCTACCAAACCAGCGTTGACAAAAATTCTTAATTTACATGTAATTTACATGAAAAAAAGCGGAGTTGTAAGGGCAATTTACGATTATAGTAAAACAACATCCGTTTTCAGAAGTCTGTATTAATTGTTTTTAGAACATTATTGCAGAAGTTAATAAAATAATAACGTTAAAATCTTCAAAAACTACAAGCAAAAAGTTTTATACATAATACAGATAACGTAATAAATAAACACCACTGCATAACATTTTTCGCGCGCTCCTGTCGGGTGCTTTTTTTCCGCCTTGTGCACGGGTGCTTTTTTTCCGCCTTTGCCACGGGTGCTTTTTTTCCGTAAACCAGAACAAAACCTAAATGCAGTTATGATTTTTCCTGGTGCAAACGGTGAAAAGTTTTCCACATTATTTTTGTACAAAATTTATTTTTAGATATTAATTATATCTAAACATAAATTTTGTACAAAAATACTGTGGAAAGCTTTTCACCGTTTTAACCAGAAAATATCACAACTGCATTAGTTCTAGTTAAGTTATCTTTATATCATAAAACCAAAACATATCCTTAAATATACAGGTATAATTTATACTACCACCAACGCTGGTAGAGCCAAGGCTAGCTAATTTTCCGCGAATTTATACCGCAAATTTTACCTTTTGCCGCGAATTTATACATTACAGTGTATATTAAAATTTATTTCCGCGCGTGCCATAAATTTTACATTATAATATAAAATATACAACTCACTAACAACATCCCAAATACTATATGGATTAGGCATTTTTTCGCGTCATACAATTTTACAAGCGAATCCAAATATTGGGAAGTTAATATAATAATGAAATGTTTGGCAATTTCCTCGTAAAATCGCCCAACATTTCATTATTGTATTATTATGAATACTCCTCAGAAATTGGTTAAATCTTATCCGTTGGGAAGTTAAATATAAATAATAAATTACGATACAGCAAGAGTTTAAAGCAAACTATAACACGCATAAAAAAGAAGACATTGCAATTTCATTGCAGCAAAAAGTTTGTAAACCAAGAAAACTTTTCTTTAAGTAGTAAGGGGTTTTCTCGACAGTGTTTTGTAATACAACGATATGGCAATCAATATGAGAAAACAAACTTGAGGAGGATTCCGCACACACAGTATTTATTATCGAATCGCAAACACAATAATGCTGTTTAAGGATGGGTGTAAACAAACCGATAAAAGAATGGGTTTGCTTGGCAATATTTATATGTAGTATCATTATTATCTTAACTAGGAAAAAATAAAATAGAAAAATGTACATAACTAAAGCTTTGAAACTACCAAAATTATAAATAAAAAATTGACTGGTGTTAAAAACTCAACAAAATTTAAGCCTAAACTAAATTTATAAAACCAATTTGATTTAATTTTTGAAAAACTGGACCAGGTCCATTTTTCGCATCGCGTCTACTATTTGATATTGTAAATTTTTGGCACGTTTTAATTCATGTTTTAAACAAATTTATATAAAAACATTTTTTAAAAAACAGGTGGGCCATCAAAAAATCAATCTAATTTATGCTAATCAGCGTCACTTATATCGGTTACCCCTTATATCAACCTAGCTTAATTATATCTTGAACATTTATGAATGATAATTTGCTAAAATAACTGGCTCTAAAGTGCTTTAATTTGATTGGTTACTTCATCGTTCCCCCAATTTTTATTTCCAGAACAAGTGAACCAGCCACGTTTGGTTAGTCTTTAGTTTAATTTACCCATAGTATACATATCAATAAAAAAGTATTATCGCAAATCAGGGCAACTGCGATTTAATTTCGGCTTCTAATTCTGTACTTGAAAAAATAATTTTGGTGAGAATTCCAAAAAAGTGAAGCAAAAAAAACAATTGCATGAAACAATACAGTGTTTTTTTAGATATTTAAAAAAAATAATTAAACATTTTGTTAATTGCACTTGTAAATATTTTACTTTTTTTTAGTTTCCCCAAATTTTACCTTATTTCAAATTGTCAAAAATTTGAATTTATTTTATTTAAAACAATATTCATTTAATAGAAAAAATGACTGCAATTGTGTAAAGTTGCAGAATTATTTCCTCTTTTATATTTTTGCAAGAACTATATTTAATTGAAGAAGGTTTAATTCGGCCACCCCTATTTTCCTATAAGTAAAATTCTATTTAGTTAATTTAAAATATTTTATTATTGTTTTTTATTTATTGTTTTTTTGAGATTTTACAGTCCAAAATTTTTACAGTCTATCTCATTGCTTTAATATTTAACTTCAATAATGAAAACAAAATCATAAAAATAGTATTAATCAAAACAGGAGTAAATATTTAAAAAATTTATTTTTTTAAAGCTTCCCCTATCTCCAAAAAGTTAGTGCCAATCCAACGAAAATAAAGACGAATATAAACACTTTAAAAAACAAAATTTGTGGTAGGATTGCAGCAGCTGCCTTGTATGTTTTATACATAAGTAGCAGATATTAAGGCGAATTTTGTTTTAGCTGTTTCTTAGGTTAAAAAATTCTATTAGAATAAATAAATTTTACCAGTTTTTTTTTAATTATCCAAACTACAAAGCCCGAAAGGAAATTTTATAAGTTTTTTCATACTTTGTACAAAACACAAAGTCCAAAAGACAGTCCGATAGTCCAAAGGACGAGAACCAAAAAGAAAAATCCAAAGGACAAAGTCAAAGAGACAAAGTCCAAAGGACAATTTTGGACAAGCCAAACAAAAACACATTTAAAAAGTAGACAAGTGTTTATTCCAGTTACCAACAAAAAGAATTAAAACCATTAAAATATTACAAATGTGCATAATTTTACTTATATAAACTAGGCGAATCGATCACGGTTGCAAAACAACGTGGTTTACAAACCAAACTCAAAGGTTTAAATTGATAAGTACTGTTATCACCTGTTTAGGAAAACGTTTTTTTATACGGTTGAAGAATAACGAAACTTGTTAAGAAAGAAAATTCCATTTGGAAACCATCCTATCGCTAAAAAACTTATACGAGTGTTTATTCTACAATTTGGCATTTTTAATTTTAATGAGTGAATTCTAGTACAGTTTCGATTAAAATAGAAAAAATCATGTGGGTTAATATTGGTTTCGACGTGAACAATTTATAACATTCTAAAAGATCTATAATTACTTTTGTTATTTAGTTTCTGTGGATTCAAAATTTTCAACCTATTGTCATAATTTGGGTTTGTTTGAAAACTTACAGTTGTACTAAGAGTAGTACATACACTACTAAATACAACTTGTACAAGCTAGCTGTAAAAAACAAACGATTTATACTAAATTTAATTTTACACGTACATAGTGAAAATGTTTGGATGTGAAGTCAAATGACCCCTTATTAACCAAAATTATTTAAAACTTTTTTTGAAATCTGCAGAAAAGGCTTTAAAAAACTACTTTTCACCATGCATATGTATGTTTCCTTTTTTCAAAACTTTTCTATTTTTAAAATCATTAATTAATTAAAAATATGGCATTTGATTTGAGATTTTTACAATTAGGGTAACTGACTTAATTTTGGCCACCTTTTTTTATTTTTTTGAATAAGTTTTTTCTGGCTTTTTCAATCAAGCCAAAATTTGGGCAAAAAATCAAACAATAGCTATATTTGTTATTCCAGTGCAAAATTTGAATATTTCTGTTACACTTAAAAATCAGTGAAGGTTTAAACTTTTTTTTAAAGTGGCCGAAATTAAGGCACGTGCCATTTATTTCGGCCACCTACAAAAAACTGGCCATAACTATTGCTTAAACGAACAATAAAAATTTCTAAAGGTTGCAAATTTACCCTTAGGTATTGTTATCGGTACATATAACCTAATTTTTCCCGTTTGCGAACTTTAATAGTTATTAGCAAGACTTTAAATAATTATGTCAAAACCTTAAAAAAACAAGTTTTAATAATTTGTATTTTTTGTTCAATTTTTATTTTTGGCTTAAAAAACGTCAAAACAAAATCAAACGAGCAAAAAATTTTTTATAATACGGTAGTACAATGATATTTAAAAAACGGCAGGTTCTTTCACCTAAATTTAGGTGGCCGAAATTAACGGAATCTTAAAATGCGCAGTTAGTTAAACGCATTGCAAAATGATTTTGAAGAAAATATCAAAACATCAAAATTAACAACTTTTGGCCTTAAATAGAAGATATTTTAAGGTTATATATTGCTTCGTTCTAAATTTGATGCAGTTTAAACACAAAGCAAAAATTAGGAAAATCACAAAAAAATCACTTTTTGTATAAAAATGTTGATAATGTAGAAAAACAAAAATAAAAAACTTTTGCAAAAACACTTTATTCAACATTAATCCAGTTACTTTTGTGCGAGTTCTTTTGTGTTTTAAAAATAAGCCAATTTTCTAACACCCTAAATTGGTGGCCGTAATTAAGGCGTGGCCGAAATTAAATCAGTTACCTTACAACTTAAAACACGTTTTAAAATATTTTGGCAATAACTCTATTTTTTAACATAAAATTTTTTACATATGTGTATGTCAAAAATTTCTGTTTTTTGACAAAAATTATTTAACTAATAATGTCAGCGACTTTTATTTTAAGAAATATTTTTAAGTTCTTAAACTTAAGGGATCTTTTTTGAGAAAATGCTATGACTAGCATAAAAATGTTCGTGTGGGTTTTTTAAAAAATCCTTTTACGACATTCTCCGGACTGGACACCTTTGAATTTTTTTTGGTACTATGAGCTCCGAAAAACGGAATTTGAATCCTGACATAAAAATTTAGTTTGACCTAAAATTTAGGCTTAGGTATACTTCAGCGATTTACACTTTCGGTTCCGTTTTCCTTATACTTTTCGGTTAAATTTAAGTGATGACTTAGGTATTGGTTTATGTTCAGTTCTAAGCCAGTTTATTAATTATTTTAAAACATGTTTTTATTTAAAATGTGTAAAATTATTTTAATAAAAATTAGAAATTTTCGGTAAAAGTGGGACATACAGCTTTCGTATACCTAGGATTTTAAAAGTGGCGTATTTTTTGTAATCAATTTATTCTGCTTCGACAGCGGAAAAACTAAAAAGCTGCTAAAGTAAATAAAATAAACAAAAACAACATGTTGACGGCTTTTAAACATTTACACAGCTTACAAAAACAAAACATCGCAAATAAGTTTTACAACAGGTAAAACAAAACAACGAAAGTAATCAATACTAAATACATACCAAGTTGCTGCCAATATAAAAAATTGCGTGTTTAAACTTAGTACTAACTTTACCAAAACACAAAAAATTCTCATGACTTACTGCAACAAACAATCTATCGGTTGACCGCTTTTAAAGGAGCACTGTCACAAATCAAAATCCTATATCGCCCAACCCGGACTGCTCCTTTAATACTGAACCAATGGAGATAAATTTTAAAAATGTTGTAGCCTTGTAGTGTAGCACTCCAAATCCCGAATTTGAGTTAGGTAGGTTTGGTATTAAAGGAGCAGTCCGTTTCGGGCGATATAGGAATTTGATTTGTGACAGTGCTCCTTTAACAGAAAACGTTCGATATCGTAATAAAATTCAAAGAGCGTTTTTTGCACAAAAATTACTAAAAAAACGACGTATTTTGTGCTCACCTGTGCGCTTAACCCTTTGGGATTTTTTTTGTAAAAACCGCTGCAAATCCGCAGAAGGTATTCCGCGTCAGTGAGTTAAAAATCCGCGTGCCGTTAACGTCGGCGCCAAGTTTAACACTGAGCAGCGGTGACGCGGAATACTCTCTACGAATATGCGGCGGAATGAACCCCAAAAGGTTAAATTACTCATGATTATCGTTCTTTTTGTACGATGATTTTCTCTTGTTCGATTTACATAAGATCAGCAATAAAGCCTCTGTTGTTGAAACTTGTCGAATTCATATTTTGTGTACAAAAGATAAAAACTCAACAGTTCAATTTTAGTTGAGCCATATCTGTTTTTTTTTTTATTTTAAAAGATTTTTCATTTTTTGACATGATTAAAAATATTTAAAAACGTAAAAACATAAGATCAGTATAAAACTTCTGTTGCTGAAGCTTGTGCAATTCATATTTTGTGTACATAGGACAAAAACCCAAAAGTTCAATTTTATTTGATGCATATCTGTTGTTTTTTTTTTGATTTTAAAAGGTTTTTCATTTTTTTACATGATTAAGAATATTGATAAACGTAAAAAAAAACTTTTCGATTTTGTCCGGCCTTCACAGAGACGGCTGGCTCCAATTTTCGATATTTGAAGTTTAGGTTTTCTATTTTAGCAATAAAACAATTTTTTAAAATTTTTCCGCTCATTTCAATTCCTTATAAGCAAGAATGCATAAGAGTAGAAAACGGTTGGTTGTGTGTTAAATACATTGTAGTTGTTCGAATTACACATAGATTATTCCACAATCTAGAATTTTGATCATGTAAAAAAAAACTTCTAGAATTTGTAGAATAATTTACAGTTTGTGGAATAATCTACACGAGGATTTTTCTACGTAATATATTGTGGATTTTTCTACATGTATCTTATTTATGAATTTTTTTCTTTTGTGTTTATAGTTTTCCAGTTTGCAAACAAAAAACTGCGAACGCAAAACTCTTTAATAAGGTTTTTGTCACGTCATGTTGTCAAATATTGAACGTTTTTTTGTTAAATTCGACGTATAAATTATTTTACATATTAAAACATGAAATATTTTGAGTAATTTCAGTTACTCCACAGTATTATGTCGAAAAATTTCATCTACGAATTTTGCGCTTACGATTTTTCAATTCGCAAACAAAAAATGGCGAACGTAAAATTTTAAGATGATGTTTATTTCCACGTAATGCTGTTGTCAAATACTCCAGGTTTTTTGTTGCATCTGACGTATAAATTATTCTATGTTAAAACATGAAATATTTCAAAAATTTGAATTATAGTATTTTGTAGAAAAATCACATCTACGAATTTTGCGTTCTCAAAATTTTTATTTCTACACGATAAAAAATGTACATGTGGATTGCTTAACACATAATTACAACAATTATTTAACACGCAGTCGGACATTCTCTACTCTTATGCATTTTTGTCATAAGAAAAAGTTCCAAGGGTTAAACTTAACCTATTCACGGTTAGATTTGACCCCTGAAAGGTTAAATATGAATAAAAACGATGTTAAATTTGGTTATATTAGTGTAACCGGAAAAAATTTACAATAATAATTAATTTTTGCTATAAATTATGGTTTAAAAATTTAACACTAATAACAAATAATGATGTCGTTTTTTAACTGTTCAATAATAAAGTTAAAAAGAAAAAAATTTCGAGGGGAAATTTTTTATAATAGTTTTAATAAGCTAACAAAAACATTTCGGTTACTGCATTTAAGTCAAGAACGATTGTGTTTGTGTTCACAATTTAATCAAAAGTTTATTATTAAAAAAAAAAATTAACGCTAAAATTAAAAAAAAAAACACAAAAAACCGTTTCTTAGGATTTTTGCTCGGTAAAAAGAATCATAACACTTCTTTGGTTGTCGTAAATAGAACAACCTGTTATTTTGTGTTTTTTTTTAATTTTGGACTGATAAATTTTTAGGCAATTCAAATATTATAAATAATAATATCTTACATCTGTTTAAGGCTGTAAATATGAACAAATTTGCTTAATTCTTTGGACGTTTTCACCAGCGATGGTATAAAAATCCACTATGGGTACAAAGTTCAAGACTTTTTTGATCATTTTTTCGCTAATTAGTCCAATGCGATTTAATCAAAATGGCAAGACACACCTCAAAACTGATAAACTCGAAGAATCATCAGTGAAACTTTTAAAAACAAGAACCTGGATTTCTAGGTTAATCGAACACGATCCTGAAATATCAATGAGCGCGGTAATTTTTACAGGATTATATGCTACCAGCGGAATTTTTAAAAATTATTTGTAACATTACTTTTTAGATATAATTGTAATCTACGTATGATATAAATTTTGTGTAAGATTTTTGTTTTCAGATGGAATTAATAAAATATTGGGGTTATCCAGCCGAAGAACACGTAGTTATAACCAATGACGGCTACATACTGAAAATTCACCGAATACCTTTTGGTAATTTATTTTTCAAATTTGGTTTATGTCAAAAAAGCCAATTAATAAGCTATAACTCTTTAACTAAATATGGTAATCAGTAATGAAACATCTTACTCGTTCCAAATTCCTTAATTTCACAATTCCATAGATAACGTAAAGTATACGCGCGAGCGCGAATGCATGGACGATTGTTTCAATTTTTATGCTTGCTTATGAAAAATTAAAGGAAAATTTGTTAAATATATGCGAAAAATTCACTATATACTATTCAATATCTGGCATCCGAAATTTTAAATTCTAATATTCAGTGAGTGCTTCAAAAAGTTAGTTGAGTCAAATTCAACGGAATACGTCATGTGCGGCAAAAGTTTTGTGTCATTTTTTCGCATTTTTTTTAGAAAATATACTTAGCGTACAAAATTGCTTGGATTTTTTTTGTAAATTCGAGAAGGTTGTTTGATTTGTTCTTTGTTTGAAAATACACTCTAACAGCAATTATTTCTATTTTGATAACAGGTAGAAATAGAAAGATTTCCAAAGCAAGACCTGTGATATTTATGCAGCATGGATTAGAAGGTAGCAGTACAAATTGGATTACCAATTTGCCAAACGAATCTGCTGGTATTTATTACTATTTTTTATAGGTTTATTAAGAAATACAGTAATAATTATTACTACAAAACAAAAAACTTTGAGATTCTAAATTCGAGATTTGAAAACAAACTAGATATTTTTTAAAACTATGTAAAAGAAAAACAACGCCATGATAGAATTTATTTTTAATTAGTTTTTTAAAGTATATTTTGCAGTAAAAACGTCGATTTTACACAAAATTTTTATTTTTGGTTTTATCTTTGCCGATTCCGGATTCGACGTCTGGCTGGGTAACGTGCGGGGTAACGCTTACGGTGATAAACATGTGAATTTAACAACTGAAGACAAAAAATTTTGGCAGTTTAGGTTTGTTTTTTTTTAGTTATACGCCAGAAACATATAAAAAAGTTTTTTTCAAAAAGTTTTTACATATAAACATATAAAAAAATTTTTTTTTCAAAAAGTTTTTACATATAAAAATTTTTTTTTCAAAAGTTTTTTTTTTAAAAAATTTTTTTTTTTTAAAAAATTTTTAAAATTTTAAAAAATTTTTTTTTTTTAAAAAATTTTTTTTTCAAAAAGTTTTTACATATAAACATATAAAAAAATTTTGGCAGTTTAGGTTTGTTTTTTTTTAGTTATACGCCAGAAACATATAAAAAAGTTTTTTTTTACTTTGCATAACGCGTTATACGCAAGGTTGATGTTACTCGGCACTAACTTCGCAACCATATTACATAAAACACGGCCTCAAACAAACGTATGTTTTACATATCGTCGTTACTACGGCAAAATGAGCCACAGTTCGTGTAAAATTTGTGTGACTGTGACTCATTTTAATTTCAAACAGGATCTTATTAACTAAAGAATAAGTCACAGTCACGTGTAATTTATAATGACAGTGGCTCATTTTGCGGTAGTAACGACGATATATGATTTGCATATTTTGCGAAATAACAAACGTATAGAACGGTAAGCGTTTTAAGCATTAACTCAATCGCGATTTAGCGAAATGAAAAAAACCTGCCCGCATTTGAAACGACAAAAAGTAAATAACACCAAACCAAAATGGTGTTTTATATCTAATTAATAAAAATTTTACTTTTTAAGTAAAACTAGATTGGATTTTTAGCAGTTTTTTTTGATTATTCAATTAAGCGCTTTAAAAATTTTCTTTGAATTATTTTTTGTGTTTTTAACAATTATTTTGTATTGATACGTACGATCTTACAATACCAGTGGTACTACACACATTGACAGATGCGCCCAACCGTAATTGTGTTAGGGATACATAACATTTTAAAGTTCTATAGTTTTCTCGCCATTCCACACAATTTTTTTATAGACATACTATACATTTTTATAAATATTTCATTTTTTGATTCCAAAAAAATTAATTTTTAATTTGCAGTTGGGACGAAATGGCCAAATATGATCTTCCCGCCATGATTGATTATGTACTCCAAGTGACAAATCAAAATTCATTGTATTACTTGGCACATTCACAGGGTACACTGATTGGTTTCGCCCAATTTTCACAAAACCCCTTGTGGGCTCAAAAAGTAATTTTTGGGTAAATTATAGAGTACTGGTGTTGAAAGCTGTAAGTAGGCAACTTCGAATATGATCTTAAAGCTTAAAATAAATAAATAAGATCTTAAAGCTTAAAATAAAAAAAAATGATTTGGGCCAGGGGCCTGATTCAGAAAAACTTTTGTAAATTCTCATTTTACAAATCTCCGCCTATTTTTTGTAAATTATACGATAAAGGTTTTTCCACTTGTAATCCAGGGGGAGCATCTGCGCGCACTGCTCTGCGCTGATTAGTCGCAGCCACGTCATTTCGTCTCCGCTGACCGATCAATATTCGCCGTGTCGTATATCCTCTATCATGTAATTTACAAAAAATAGGTGGAGATTTGTAAAATTAAAATTTAAAAACTTCTTTATGAAATAGGTCCCAGGTTTGCGTTTAGACTCAAATGTTGTGGGAATTTAAAACTTTTAACTCCCAATTCTCCTTTCGGTTTAGACTTAGGGTTAGGCTTAGGTTTCAGCAATTCAAAACTATCGATCGGTTTCAACTTCCTCATTACCGGCTTCAAACATCTCGTTATTACGGCAAAAAGAGCCACAATTCGTATAAAGATTATTCGACTGTGACTCATTTTTAATTTCAAACAGCACACTATTAACTACAAAATGAGTCACAGTCCCGTATATTTTTAATGACAGTGTCTCATTTTTCACTGGTAACGACGATTTCGGCTTTAAGCACCTGCTTTATTGTTTTTATTGTTACCTACAAGTTACCCAGATTATTATAGCTTTTTCGTTTATATCAGATATATTGTTTTTGAAAAGTCCATATCTATATTCTTTTATGCAATATTCCAGAGAATTTTATAATTATGTGTTACAAACCGTATAAAACATCCATTTGGAGGCACTCCTCCTCAAGAAAAAGACATGCGCAACTGCAATGGTACCATCTTATTAAATGTGTTTTTTCTTCCAAAATACAATAATATGTTAAACTATAGTATAGTAAACTATAGACAAAAATGGGATTATTTTTAAAATTTATAATGTTCAGACATTTTTATTTTTTTAACATTCTATTAAATATTTTTATTGCATTATTATACAAAAATATTTAATATGCATTATATTTTTTAAAGGTAACAAAGCAATCAATCATTTTAAAAATTTTAAATATACTAAATATGTTGTAATAATACAATATCTCCAAGAAATATCATTAATCTCTCAGAAATTTAATACTATACAAATTGAAAACAACTTTATTTTATTGGTTTAAAAGTTATAAAATAAATAATTTCATGAATTTTTTAAACTAAAAATACGTTGTATTCATTAATCGCAGTAGTTAATTTAGCGTTTATGTTTACAATTTTAGATAAAAGCCTTTTTTGCTCTTGGTCCTGTGGTAACCGTAAAACACATTGGTGGATTATTGCAATACATAGCTCCATTCACCAATGAAATCGAAGTATGATATATTCAGTCTAATCTTAAATTCTATTTTTTGGTCATGCATTGTTATACTATTGTTTTGCTTTAAACATATATCAATCAATTAATCAATAAAGATAGAGAGAAAGAGAAAGAAAATGTGAAAGTTCTGGAACCAGCATTAATCTTTTAGTCTATAGTCTGTCTTATAGTCTATACCAGCCTTAGTCTATACCAGCCTTATTTTTTACAACCAGACCAAACAGCTGCTTTTTATAATATTAAATTATAATTTTAGTAATATGTTTATAGGAATTTTTCAAACTGTTTGGAATTAATCGATTTACAATTAACAAAGAGGTTATGCAAATTATTTCCGAAACCATATGCACTGCTCACATTACTAGTCCTTTATGTGAAAATGTTTACTTTTTAATTGGTGGAGCCATTTCGCATCAACTAAATGATGTAAGCGTTAAAATAATATTGTTACAGCATACCAGTAACGCTCAAAACTTATATTTTTAAAAAGACTGGTTAAAAAGACTGGTTAAAAATGATTGAGATTGGAAAAAATTTTCAGGGGAGCATATATCGTTAACGTGCGGTTAATTTATGAAACAAATTTTATAATTTTATTTTATAAATTTTATTTTATATATATATTTTATAATTGTATAATATATTGATTATCATCTAACCAAATTGTAAGCGAAATATATTCTCCTGAAAATGTTTTCCAGTCTGAATCAATTTTGAATAGGCTTTAGTATTTTAAAAAAATTGATAAAAAAAACCTTTTTAAATCGATAATAATATATAATTAATCACAAAATCTCACCATTTATATATTATTAGAATATTTTAGTACAAAACGAATATTAATATCTTAATTGATAGCATGCTTAAAATGGCGCGGTTTTGTTTATGTACATCAATCATTATTGATGAATATTATTATCGACCTTAAAAAGCATTCTAAATAAATAAAATTTCGCTTTTTAAATACAAATTCAAACTAGTTCAAATCTTGTTTTGTAACATATTTAAATCAAAAGTAAACCCTTACCACATTACCGCGACCGCAAAAATGTCAAATCAAAAAAACATTGCTACCAATCGATTCTCCGTTATAAGTTCTATCTATGTTCCGGATTTCATGTCATATAAATTTCATTCGGCCGAGTTATAATTGTTTTAAATAAAATTTGCATATGGTCGAGTTATAATTATTTAATATAAAATTTGCATATACGTCATGATCGACCGCACAATTTGTAAGATTACAAAATTGTGATTATCAATCGATTCTACGTTGTCAGTTGTATATATGTTCCAAATTTTAACTTAAATAGAGTTGATTCGGCCGAGTTATAATTTTTTTAAATAAAATTTGCATATGCGCAATGATCCACCGCACAATTTGTCAGATCACGAAGTTGTGATTAACAATCGATTCTGCGTTGCCAGTTGTATATATGTTTCAAATTTCAACTTATATAGAGTTGATTCGACCGAGTTATTCAAAATCAAAAAAAGCGTTAGGAAGTTACTCACTCACTTACTCACTTACTTACTTATTTAGTTACTCACTTACTTACTTACTTACTTACTTACTTACTTACTTACTTACTTACTTACTTACTTGCTTTTTTACTTACTTACTTACTTACTTACTTGCTTTTTTACTTACTTACTTACTTACTTACTTGCTTTTTTACTTACTTACTTACTTACTTACTTACTTTCTTACTTTTTTACTTACTTACTTACTTACTTACTTACTTACTTACTTAATGACTGTCTTACTTACTTACTTACTTACTTACTTACTTACTTACTTACTTACTTACTTACTTACTTACTTACTTACTTACTTACTTACTTACTTACTTATTTACTTACTTATTTACTTACTTACTTACTTACTTACTTACTTCCTTACTTACTTATTTACTTATTTACTTACTTATTTACTTACTTACTTACTTACTTACTTACTTACTTACTTACTCACTTTCTGATCTGAAGATAATATCCAGCGGCCTTTTGCTTTTTAAATACACTTAAACTCAACGGCACTGTAGAAACGACAGAGCGGTCGCGACAGCCGCCGCGCAGAATAACTATAAAAAAATAAAATAAAAAAATAATAATGGAAATGCCCATTGTGTTTTCAATTAATTTTGTTACGCGGCCTGAAGTCGGTGAAAAATACATCTGGAGTGACATTGAATGTTTTAATTTGTTTTAATTTAAACGTAGCGAACTGAGTTAGTTTTTTTGTATAATTTACATAAAATGGTCAAAATCTCTAATATTTATTTTATTATGAATATATTAATATAAAAACATAGGTAAAAAACATATATTATGACAGAAAGTATTTTTTTATGGTTTTTTAATATCTTTCTGCAAAATAAATGACGTTTGCAGATATAAATTGGTATATATATTTTTTTTAATTTTAACCATTTCAAGCATTTGGAAATGGATTTGAAGTGAACTGCTGACATTAATCTAACAACAATCAGTGTTTAACTAATGTCACTTTCTGGTGGCATTTGAGTTTAGTAGTTTTATTTGTATTAATCGTGTTTTGATAGATAGATAAAAATTTATTTGTCAGTCAAAATAAACATAATAAAACAATGACAAAAAGGCGAATAAATGCTGGTTCATACTTATGACAAAACGTCCTTTGGACAAAGTCCAAAGGAAAAAAGTCCTTTGGACTTTGTCCAAAGGACAAATACAGCGTAAAAACGTCCTTTGGGCTTTGTCCAAAGAACAAAGTCCAAAGCACAAAATCCAAAGGACAACGTGTTTATACTCTTTGTCCTTTGGACTTTTCCCTTTGGATTTTGTCCTTTGGACTTTGTCCAAAGGACAAGTTCTAAGTGGCATTCATACTTAGTCCAAAGGAAAAAGTCCAAAGGACGTTTTGGCTTGTCTAAAGGACGTTTTGGCTTTTCTAAAATTGTCCTTTGGACTTTGTCCAAAGGACGTTTTGTCATAAGTATGAACCAGCCTTAAAGGTGATAATCACACTATACACAACGCCTAAAAAACAGAGCAAAATTCCTTTAGATTTATTGTTTAACTTAATAATGTTTTAAATTTAGTCAATGAAATACACACAACTACAGTATTATCCAGCGAGTTCCAAACATTTACCACTCACTAAGACAAAAAAAATTACAATATACAGTATATTCAAACTATAGTTTTCAGTGCGTTGCAGTTTATACATATTACCTCTTACAGAATACCCATTATTATCATATGATAACAAACTGTAATTTTTTTAGGTTAACAACAACAACAGCAACAACAAAGTATTTAGTTTGGAATATCATTACTGTCACACATATAATTTGTCACAACTAAAATATCAGAGCAAAATGAATATTGCAAACCGATGATTACGTGTTTAGGCGAATCAGCTACATACGTTCTACCCCTGCTTATGCAAATTAAACGACACTTTATACAAAATGTTTCTTACCTGAGATTCATGGATTAAGAATCGTCGTTATAAAATCTAAGCTATTGAAACGTCCAATATGCCGTTTATTACAAGGGTCGTTTTTTAAACGCCATTAACGTCAAGTTTATCGGTGGTTTTATCACTGAATATTGTTTTAAAACAACTAAATAACTTAGCTATTAATATTCAACTAATATGTTTTTCATCGTTAAACTAGGTTTTTTTCAGTCTATATTATATGCTAAATCAATCTTATGTTAAGTGAAATATTATTAAACTTAAAAAAAGAGAAAAAATAAAATCTCAGTGAAGCCAAAAAAACATTATAACGGAATATAGTTTACTTTAAAATTTTTATTAGTGATGGGCGGAACTTCGGAACCCCCGGAACACCGGAACCGAAACTAGAATCGGAATTTAGATTTTCCGATAATCCGGAACAAGACAGGAACCGGAATTCCAAATTTTTCCCGGAACATCCGGAACCCGGAACCAGAACTGCCTACTAAACCGCGTAACCCTCGAAACACCGGAACCGGAACCAGAACCGGAACAGGAAACGGAACCGGAATAGAGATTTTCCTAAAATCCGGAACAGGAATCGGAACCGGAATTCCAAATTTTGCCCGGAACATCCGGAACCCGGAACCGGAATTGCCCATCACTAGAATATAGTTTACTTTAAAATCGTTTTTACGTTTATTATTTTAGACACGAGTCCCTATCTACATGAGTCACAATCCATCCGGAACCTCGGTGCAGAATATGATTCATTTTGGCCAAGTAATATAGACGTTACTACGGTAAAATGAGCCACAGCCATTATAAAATACACACCTGACTGTGACTTATTCTGTAATTAATAGGGTCCTAATTCAAGTTTAAAATAAGTGTCACAGCCGCATATATTTTATATGAACTGTGGCCCATTTTGCCGTAGTGATAACGCCATAGACGTTATTATAACTTTTTACAATTATAAAAAAATGGCATAAAAGATTTGAGATTAAAAAAATTAGTCAAATATCGTAGCAAGAAACCAAATTTTGTAGATAAAAAAGCGTGAAAAATGCTATGCAATAATTTAAGCAATTCAAATAATATGTATTGCACACCCCAGCCTTGCATGCAAGATACAAATCCCTAACTAGAGCATTTTAAAACCACTATTAGGGCGCGCACCACTTGGGACGTGCCTAATATGGGCACCAATCATGTCTTTCTATGGTTGAATTATATCTGCCTGACGCTGAAAATTAGAATGCAGACATGAAGGGACCAATTAAATTTGTGCGGTAATGACGTTTTTTTTTTAAACCAATAAGAACGCAGAATTTTTTTTAATTCTACCTTTTCACAAAAAATACAAAAATTAACCATAACTTTAGCCCTTAAAAAATTTGTATTTAAGTTACAAATTAGATAATTTAATAAATAATTATTAAAATACACTTTTTAATGTTTGTTATTAATCAGCTTTAGTAAAAAATTTTGAATGTTTTTGTTGTTGAATAGTCGATTCAATACTGCAAATCTCGCGGTCAGCTAGATTTTTTTGCCTATAAATAATCTATGTATGTATATTTTTTCTATTTTTATGTTATTTTTGATTTTATTACTAAATTACAAAAATACATTATGTAGCTTAATCTTTGTAATATAGTAGAAGTTTTTAAAATCTTAGTATCATTTTATCTTTATAGACTAGTTCGGAATAAGGGTTTTTTAGTGTTAGGAAGAGGGTACAATAACTACTAGCGCCAATCATATGTAGAGGAAAAATTGAGAAACAGCGAGCGACTAGTACATTTTACGGTTTAAAATATTCCAAATATTTATTGGTTCAAAATTTCGACCCCTTCTCTTCAAAATTTCTTAAATACTTTTTATATATTGCAAAAGCAAAAGCAGTTTTTGGGGATTTTTAGCTTTTTGCCGCTTCGTAGGTATGGCGCTGTAGGCGCGCTTGGTTTCCAGTTTTTTAATGTTTCAATTACAGAAAATGCTTAATTTAAAAGTTTGGAATGGACTTTTTAAAATTGATTTTTAAATTTTGAATAGTTTTACAAGCAAAACAATAAAAAAATGTATGTAGGTTTAAAATTAGTTTAAAAGCACAAATTTTATCTTTATTTTTACTAATTTGAAATCACTGTTCAGGATAATACTAGTTTAGTGGTGATTTTAAAGTATTGTGACGTTTAATTAAAAAGCCAAAATTTATTTAGCACAAACTGATATATAACAGCACTTCAACGTAGTGAAACATATCATCGTGTAGCAATTTTTATGAAGTATAGGTTTAAACTTGAGAAACTAAGAGAGCTAAGATTTTTTAAAATTTTATTTTTTCTTTTTGTACCCTCTCTCGTACAGTAAAAGACGCTTATTCCGAACTAGTCTATAGGCACCTTGCACTGGAACTCTGTTTATACATGAAGTATGCAATATATAGAAGTGTCAACATAATGGATAATTACCGTATCTCCTACTTATCTTTCGTAGCATGCAGATCAAGCGATCGAAACCGCAAGAAATTTCGACCGGTTGATCTGCATACTACGAAAGATAAGTAGAAGATACGGTAATTATCCATTATCATGACACTTATGTATATTGCATATTTCATGTATAAACCGAGTTCCAGTGCAAGGTGCCTATACACTCCAAGTTAACTCAGGCGCACTTGATATTTTTCTAAAGAAAGTTCCAGAATGCATTCTGCATTCTTACATGGGCCTATGTATGTAAATAGTAATCAAATATTATCCACATTTTCAAAATATAAAAGCCAATTTTTCAGTTATGGGTGGTCTATATTTAGGTTTTTCTCGCAATTTTTTTAAAAAGATTTAAGATTTTTTAAAGGTCTAAAAAAAGTACTAACTGTATTTTTAAATTATGTTTAATAGACAGTTCGTACAAAATATAAACCAGGATGTGGCTTAAGAAGTGAGCAACAAGGATATAACTTTTTTATATGTTTTTTAAAAAGAATTTTTAGTTTTTTGTTTTAGTGTGTTAACAGTGGTAAATTTCAGATGTATGATTATGGAGTCATACACAACTTGTTAAAATATGGCCAGGTACAGTACATAATCTATTTTTTTAAAATTTTATCACAAAACAAGAAATAATTATAATTAGTACTTGGAACAGATCAAACAATGCAGAATATTTTCTTGAGAAAGTTTTGGTATTTGAACTGCAGTTTTTTACGTTTCGTGTGTATATTTGGTGTATTTTGTTAAGTATTTGTTTATTGCTTTGTGTTTTATAAACATATTTTGTAAATTAAAAATATGTATTGACAACGCAGATCTATATAAAAATGCGGCACAAATTAAAAATTAGCAAACAAATCTTACAAAAAATGACATATTAAGTAGTAATAGTATTGATATTATAAAGACTATTAGGAAGCTAAAATCTAACAAAGTTTAAGGTATAAAATCTGAAAACA
>JASAMX010010680.1:0-56398 GCA_030248175.1 Microlaimidae sp. YZB2_3 | reverse complement strand
TATTATTATTGTAATCTACCCATATTATATCTGATATATACTTATGTAATTTTGTAATAATTTTTTTTAGATGTAATAATTGATGATGGATTGCGTAAAATCCGAAACGTCTTATGTATACAATAAATGTTTTATCTCTTGTTTTCCTTGTATTTATTAGATTTCGATTTCCTCTTGGCAAATCAATAGCTGAAGTAATTAGAAAACTTTATTTCTGTAAATAATTTCCAAACAAAATAAAAAATTTTAAACATAACATTACTAAAACATCAATACACTGCTCAATACAAAGAGTGACACAGATAAAAAAGATTTATCAAGCATACATAATATATACTCTCTCAGCTCATTTGGTAGTTGGTGGTTACCAAATTAATTGGTAACTACAGGTTACCAAATATTTAGTTACGATTTACCAAATAATAAGTAGTGTATACCAAGTAAAAGGTAAAGAGTGAAAAATTTACCAAATAGTTGGTAGATTGTCCCTTACAAAGAATTTGGTTAAAGTTACGAAGATTTTGTAGTTTCTACCAAAAAAATAGTATATTATCAATATTGATTTTTTTCGCGTCTGTTTACAATAATAAATATGCACTGAAGAAAGTTTAATTTTTCATTTTTGGAAAAAATGCTAAACAATGCAGACATCAGCAGACCAATTAAAGTTGTGCGGTTATGACCTTTTTTTAAACAAATAAGAACCAAGAATTTTTTTTAATTCCACCTTTTCACAAAACATACAAAAATTAACCAATTTTACCCCTTAAAAATTTGCACTTGGGTTCCAAATTAAGTAATATGATAAATTATTAAAATATAGGTTTTAATCTTTATTATTAAACCATTTTTTTTTAATTTTGTATAGTTTTGTTGTTAAATACTCGATTCAATACCGCAATTATTGAGGTCATCTAGGTTTTATTTGCCTATAGTCTTTAGAATAAATTAGCAGAAATTATTATGCTGAGTAATTTTTTAAGTAATATATTGAAACAAAATTATAATAAATAAAATTAATCATGTTGTACTGTTTTTTTTTAATTTTTCGTTTTGAACTTCAATTCTATAATTGTAATTATTGAATCATTTTGAGCTTAAATTTAAAATTATTTTTAATAAAATGAGGCAAAATAGGACAATCTGATTATATTTTTTTTTACTTTTTTTTTAAATTTCATTTGGTTTACAATTATAAAGTATATAACTAGCTATATCACTAATTGCTAATTTTTTTTAAAAATAATTTCACAAAACAAATTTATAAATTTTATGCACATTTTTATTAAACATACCTTAAATTTTCAATTTCTAAATTATTTATGCTTAAAAAATTGGTAACAAAAAAACAAATAAATACAAAAATCGAATGTAATTATTAGCGTTAAAAGATGATATAATTATTGATAATTAGTAAAAATATTGGTTGATCAATTGATTACTCATCAAATCCCAAACTATAGATTGTGACTTAAGAGCTTTGGAAGAAATTTTTGAAAAAGCAATCGATCCACTAAATTTCTTATCATCGAAACAAGACGCCTATTTTCAAAGCTTGGACAAGTTTGTAAAGCCCGAAACGCTTTCCTTGGGATTTGGAGATGGCTTTCCTGTAAGAAAAAATGGAAAAGTTTTTCAAAAACAACTTACAGACCGTTGGCAGTATGTCCCATTAGAAAAATCAGTAAAGGCCATTTTAAGGTACAACATCCTATTTTTAGAAAAAATTTGGAAAACACAAAGCTATGATGCGTAAAATATCTATATGGTAAAAAAAAAACTCGTTAGCCAGATATATTTATCTAAAAAAATTTTAAAATAAAACTCTTTTGCTACTGTTTATTTTTTAAATAAAAAAATAAATATACATATTTTAAACAAATTAAAACTAAAAAAATATAGGTAACATAAGCATATGGATTCTGTTATTTTTGTTTAAAAAACATTATTTAATTTTTGATTCGTGTTGGACAATAAGGATGTTTAACCTAATTTTTTAAATGCCCCTTATACCTTAGCCAAAGCGCATCAGTTTAATAGCTGTTTAAATATCGTTAGTGACCGTTGGTTTTATAAGCAGGTTCAAGTTACTGTTGAAGATTTTCTTGATGAGAAACTGTTAAACTGTTATCAGACTGCACAAAAGATTTCGTTTCTATGGTGCGTTTATTAAGTTAAAAGATTTTTTTAAAAATTATTGGAGCATTTAAGTATTTTCAATCATTTTTGCCTAGTGAGTTTGCATATATCCATTTATTAATTCAGTTTTGTTCTTATTGTTTTTCATTAAAAACTTCAGGCACTATTCTAATTTAGCTGTATGAAAAATATTTTTATGAATTTTCATGGTTTAAAAAATCTGATTTAAAAAAAACACAATTTTCTTAAGCTCGAAATGACAAATACCTCTTAAAGATGAAAAAATTGCTGATTCTTTATTTTTTTAAATTTTTTAAGGACTTACAATGGGTTTATTGACATCAAAACATTTAATAATTCTTTTTTATTTTAATAACACTACCTAGCTCAAAACTATAAATTGCTTTAAGTTTAATATTGTAAAGGCGATATTTTCATACCCAAGGCGACATGTGTTAAAAAACTTGGAACTTTACTTCTTTCCATCTCCGATTTGAACTTTGATTAGACAACATCTATTATATATTTATAATGTGTTCTATATAATAGTTGCTGCACTGTTATGCAGTGGATGAAACAGATGAAAAAAAATCATTAAATTTGATAAACTATTAGATTTTCATCCGCTCGATTGTTACAAAAGTGACTCACCTAATGTTTCATACGTTGTTCCACGTTATTTTGTTTTTTAATTCAAATAAAAAACATGGTTTTTTTATTTTATGGACTTTCTTACGCTTTAATTGAAACCCTAATAAAAGTTTACTCATAAACTTAATTTTCTGTCAAAAATTTATTTCTTGAGATTTACGAAGTTGCTTGGTAATCAAAAATCCGTTTACCAAATATTTAGTTTCTGCACTACCAAATATTTCGTTTAAAAAAATTTAATAACTAAATTTTTAGTAAGCACCAAGTAACCACCAAGTACTTGGTATACTCTACCAATTCCTTGGTTTTCGTTACCAAATATCAAGTTCTTTTTTATTTTAGAACAAAAACTACCAAGAATTTGGTAATTAACCAGTTTAGCGTTAAGTGTTCTTTGTTCAATAATTTTAGGTTTTTTAACAACATTAAACCTTATTCTAGCCCCTGTACATACTCCACACATATGTATAGTACGTTTACAACAAAATTTTATTCCAAAGTAACGATGAAATCATAAAATTCTTATTAACTAAATAAAATAATTTTTAAAAATTGATAAATAAGTAATAGTTACAAAAAATGGATTTTTATTGAACCCAATAACATAACTATTTGATTAAAATTTATAGAAATTTAAGGTTATTTATTATTTTTTGCTCCAAAACCAACCTAAGCCGGTATAAGGCTTCTTTGTTTATCTTATACATAATATGTGTACACATGTTTCCACAATACCACTCTACACACAAACCGTCGTTTTACCTGGTTGTTCTTTAAATTCTGAGCGAATTATGATGGCATGTGGTGGTGGAAACGCGGAGCCTTTTTTTGTTGGTATTTATTTTTGTTACAACCCAGGTATCAAATTGAAGCAAAAAATAGCCGCTTACTTTGTGTATCTTTTGTAATTTGAATTTTAATACCCATTAAGAAATCTTTTAAGTACAGAATGGTCAAAAAACAGTATTTTTGGAGGTTCATATCTCCTAAACCGGTGGATATATTTTAATAAAACTTTTCTTGTGGGCAATTGGAGGCAAGTGTAAGGTTTTCACAAAAAATAATCAAAATGGAAGACAAAAAGTTTGATTTGGTACCCCACTTTTAATAGTGTTTGTCTAAAAATTGTGTAATGTTACTGTTATATTTTTTTAGTTTTGTTTTGAGACTCAAGGCTAAGATTGTATTCTACTGATTTCTTAAGCTGTGAGTTTTTCTTTAAAGAAAATGGGTCTAGAAATATTTTTAATTTTTTAAAAATTACCCATTAGGGAAAAAAATTTGCTAAAAATTTATTACATTTTAGATCACAAAAGAGTTTGAATTTGTCACAAAAAAACCAAACTGGGGCTGATATGGCAGAAATTTGGAGAAAAGCGTCGCCTCATATCGTGGAGGAGGCTCTGACAAGGCAACCCGCCAACCCTTTTCGGACACATATTTTTCAAAGCTTTGGAATTTGGCACTATCCAAAAACTGAAGAAAATTTTGAGCAGTTTTCCGCCGAAATGCAGTCCATTCGAGATGGTAATAAGAATTTGTTTTTGAAATATATTTAATATTTTTTGGCAAAAACCTATAGTGTTGTAGTATTTAAAAAAATTTTTAGTTAAATTTAATTTTTTGTATAAAGATATATTATATAAATTTATTGTTGTTAAAAATTATCAAAATAAATTAAAACAAATATAAAATGTTTTAAAACAACTAATAATCAAAAATTGTAAAATTGTATTAAAAAATTGTGTTTCCACCCTTTAATATCATGTTCCCGCTATTTAAAGCTGAGGCATCTCCGAAGTTTCGCCCCTTAAATGATCGGTTTTAAGCTTAATTAAGCTTAAAATACATTTAAAGTTATTTTATGTCCATTCAAGACTATTTCTAGTGTTTTAAATAAGTTTTAAAAAAATTTAATTTTCAAAAAAATTTTGACAAAATAATCTATGGCATAACTTTTTAATTATTTACGAAGTCATTACAAAAATAGTGCGGAGCTCCGGAGCTTCAGAGCTCAGAGCGTCGCTCTAAAGTAATCACTAATTAAAAATCTTGCAGTAATTATATAAAAAAAACAGTAAATTTAAAAATTAAAATATATTTTAAGCAATAAGTTATTTGATTTTTTTAATTAAAAGTAAAAATGAATTTAAAAGAAGGATTTCATTTTTATTTTTTATTTAATTTTTTACAAAAGTAATGTGCACTGAAAAGTTTAAATAACTTAAAATAGAAATAGTCAGTTCTACTGGTTTTTATCGATAAATTAAGTTCTTAGTTTAGAAACTGTTATGAAAATTTATTTGTTTGTTTATATAATGTAAAAACACCGTTTAATAATATATATAGAAGATTATAGTTTTACAATTTTAGCCAATTAACATATATTTTGAATCATAAAAAACCGCTTTGTGATAAAAAGTTTGACTAAAAATTTACCTTTTTATTAATCTAAAGCAACTTTAATTATAACCTTCTTTTTTTAATTTTCTAGAAACTTATCCACTTATTGCATTATTGGTTTTGCCGGATCTCGTTCGTTCCAACTCCATCCGCAAAAAAGGTCAAAAGCCAAACAAGCTATCAACGTTGGAGTTATTGGACAAAATCATCCAATTCAAAAACGTAATTAATTTTGTTCCTTAAATTAAAAAAATTAAACATAGTAAAACATTGCATGTTTTTAAGTAAACTAAAACTACAACAGCTAAAACTGAAATACAACTAAAAACTTTTGTAGCCAGCAACCGCCTTCTAACTGAAATCAAATTTCTTCTATTCTGTAAATTCCCTGCCGTGTTTATTTTGTTGTTTTTTTTACACAAATTTACATAAATTGTAACTATGCGAGAAAAAAATCAGTAGTAAATTTTTTTATGTTTTAAATCTAATAAAAGTATTTGGTTTTTTTAAATTTGATTCTTAAAAAATAGTTTTTTCTTAAATGCCAACTTTTTTTGTTGCAAGGTCCAATGATAACAATTTTTAATTTTAGTTTTAAATTACTGTAAATTTTAAAATTAAAAAAATCGGTATATATGACTTAAAATTAGAAATTTTAGAATGAAGCAAATCGATGCTAATGTTAGTTTGCTGTTATAACCTATTTATGAGGTTTCATCAGCCAAAACGCCAGATTTACAGTAATAATTGAAACAATTTACGTTTTTCTTTATTTAGGCAACTGAAATTTCAGTAAAAGAAGCAGTTTATGTTTTAAAAGAAAAAAGCAAAACAGAGCGGGAACCTCTGGTGGAGCCATTTCTGCTTGTAATGAAGAGTGGGGCAGAAGAATATGCAACTCCAACACAACTTTACTGTGTGATAGACATGTGCCCCGTAGAAATCACCCCTAAAATTGAGGAAGGTGTGGCTTTGTTAATTCATGCATTTTATGCATTTAATTTATTGTACAATCAGAAATTATATTAAGCCACACCTTCGGATTGTTTGAAAAACTATTTGGTATAAAAGTATCGGTGGGCACTGGAAACTCTGCCATGCTTGAAACATATGCTAGAATAAAAAAGCGCATAGCCAGTGCTTCAGCAAGTTAAGAAATTTTTAATATAACATAAAATTTTTAGTCTAAACTTTAATTTAATATATTATTTTTTTAAAAAAAATCTTACTTATAATCAAAATATAAAAGACTGGTTCACACTGGAGTGATAAGTGGCAAGTGACAACGCGTACCGCGCGCGTTTACTATTTATTACACTTTTACTTGTGAATAGGGTGTGAACGCGTGGTATCTTATACCTTGTTACTCAGGTGTGAACCAGCCCTTGCAGTGTCAGAAATATTTTGAATTTTATAACTAAAATTTCAACAAATTAAAAAAAATTAAATTATGTGTTTTTTAGCACTTAACCTTAATACTTTTTACATTTTTTCAAATTTATTGCAGTAAAAATTGTGTAAAAATTAATATTATAACTGTAAGCAGCTATATTATAAGGCCAAGCCAAAATTTGAGATTTTTGGATAAAAGCTTGTGTTTCTAAAAAAATGGGGTGTTTGTTTTATTAAGAATAGTGCGGTTTACAAAAACTACTTAATTTTTAGAATCAGATTGATTTTTCTAAAGTTTAGTAATAACCCTAATGTTTTTTTATTCTGACATATGCATATATAATACATATATTTATTGCATAGAAAAATGTTTTATCTTGTACTTAATAAAATATAATGTTTTAATGTGTCTTAAAATTTGTGTGTGTGTCTTTTTTGTAATAAATTAAATTATACACATATTATATATGCATTAAAAACTCTTTATAACAATCATGTATTTAAAATTTAAAATACAATTTAAAAACTTTTTTAATAATTAAAAATATTGTACTAAAAACCTTACAAGGGTATTTTTTAATTATTCTAAGATATTTATACAAACTTCTAAATGCACTAAAAACCAATCACTATTAATAAAAACAAAAAAACATGAAACCCGTTTTTAATATGCAACCAACTGTCTAGTTAAAGTAACCAAGTTTTTGGTAACAGAAAAGTACCAATTATATGGCACATTAGAATTCTATCTACCAAATTTTTGGTAACTATGCAGAATTCGTAACTTTTACCAAATATTTGGTAACGGCTACCAAATATTTTTTGAGTTGAGAATTTACCAAATAATTCGTAAATTTTTACCAAATATTTGATAAAAATCTACCAAATGAGCTGAGAGAGCAGTCAGCAAATGTACAACTATATTTTCAGAAACTTTTATTCAGTGAGGAACTGCACAAATCATAATTACCACACAGACTCCGGGAACTTAGATCTGCGTCTCCAAAGAGCAACAACTGTTATGCAACAATTCAAAGTTAACAATGTTAGGTAACAAACCTACAAAAAAGGGGTTCTAAGATCTGTAAACTGCGCAAACACGTGGCTTTTCCAAAGATCTTGTTCGTTATTAACATAGCGCTATGAATTGTACTCCACGTAATAAGAATACATGGAAAGAATTTATTACATTAGCATGAAAAAGTATAGCTTAGCATAGTATAGTATAGCTTATACATAATCTTTTTCTGGGGAAGCTTCTTAAATTAGTTGACACTAAACTCAACGGCACTGTAGAAGCGACAGAGCGATCGCGACAACCGCCGCGCAGAATTATTATAAAAAAATTAAAAAAAACAAACGAAATGCCCATTGTATTTTGAACTAAATTTATTACGCGACCTGAAGTTGGTGAAAAATACAGCTAGAGTGACATTGAATATTTGAAATTTCGTTTTAAATTGAATCCGTGGAAAAGTTTGGTAATTCACGTTCTTCTTTAAAACACCGAAATAAAATTTTCTTATCATTCTTTATGAAAGCCTTCCGGCGACAGTGAATCTGATTGCAGTCTTTAGCCGTTCAACAAATTATAAAAAATTTTGGCAAAAGTTTTTCACATAATCGCATATGATTATATTAGCCTTCCGGCGACAGTGAATCCGTTTGCAGTCTTTAACCGTTCAACAAATTATAAAGAATTTTGGCAAAAGTTTTTCACATAATCGCATATGGTTATATTAAAATTTTTAAAAAATTTTTTAGAATGTTATGTCTTTGCGTATAGCTGAGACTTTAATTTATAAGGTTATTTTTTAAGATTTAACTTAAAAATTATCACTAAACCTAAACAAGTTTTTAAGAACAGAGTAAGAAAAAGATGGTGATTTTATCCCTACCGTGTTTTTAGACAGGAAAAATGTGTACTAGTTCGAGGTGGACATAAGTAAACTATACTAATCTAACATCTGTTATGTACTTTTATTAGCAGAATAAAATATGTCCATAGATAATTTTTCTTTGGTAAATCATTTATCCAGTTGTGTTTTTTATACTTTGATAAAATGGCAATTGAAAAAATCATGTAGCAATTTTTGACAATTCCAAAATCGCCTTTTTAAAATTTATATTTGAATCTTATACATGATCTACATATTATATTCAATGAGCAAGAACACAAGCAGGTTGTTAATTTTATTTCTTATACGTCCAACTGGGTTTATTTCTTATATTTTGTCTAAATTTAAGTCGGGTAAAGTTATCCCTTTTACTTGCTTTAATTTTACAATAATTTTCAGCGCTTGTAAAAAATTAAGTAAGAATGTCTACACATATTTCACTCTCCCCGTTTATGTTAATAAAAGTACTAAATTATAATAAAATATTACAAGCAAGCACTGACAGAACAAGAACAATAAACAAAAGATAAAAATCATTTAAATGGCCACCATTTGTCTCTACCGAGATTTGTTTTCTTTGGCTCTCTTACTTTGAAGCGCGTATTCGCAGTGCTTTGTCACCCATAATTTTTTTTTAATTTTTAGAAATTGTCAGAATAGCAAAGCAAAAAATTTCTGTCAAGTATATTTTCGAAAAATTTCTGTAGACGCAAACTATCTCGTTTTGCCGAAAAACGAAAAAGTATTCCGAACCTTTTTTTGCTAACAGTGTCAAAAACGTCATGATCATTATTTTATAAGAGTGTATTTTGTTGTACAAAACTTTCAATTTCACTATTATATCAACAGTTCTCCATGCACCCAGTAAATCGCACCTTTAAAAACTATCATGCGAATCAAACGTTTTGACACTTACCTAAAATTATTCAGTTTGCATTACCATATTTAAGACGTATGACCTATCACTTAACCCTTTAAAATTGTTATGATGGTGCAAACGCGTAGTGTATATCGCATCTTGCTGCTTAGTGTCAAAAAGCGACATGGACTTTGAGATTTGAGCTGCGTTGACGCGCTTCCTTAACACACGTCAGACGCCCTTTTTTGCCTCAAAAATAAGAAAAGGTTAACTCGTTCAAAATATAGAAATACGGTAAGCTTTATTTTTTCGTCAGTTTTAACGTGAGCCAAGAAAAACCTGCTCAAATTTACTAACTTCGACTGAAAAACTAAACCCTTCTGTAGTGCTTTCTAAAATATTTTTATGTTGCGTTGTGATATTATGTAAACAGTTAATCCATACAATAAAATATGTAAGAAAATCCCAACCAATAAAAAAAAATTTTAAAATCTTGTTCAAAAATAAAATAAGATAATTTTTATGATATTTTTCTAGTTTTATGAAGAAAGTTTTCTGCCCCCAAATACCTGTCTTTGCTCTCAATATTGAAGAAAAACCCTCCTAAAAATTGATAAAACGCATTTTTAAATCTTTTCTCTTTAGAATACTTATGTACCAATTTTTATTTTAAATAATAATATCTACAAAAAAAAAACATATTTTCTTCAAAAACTAAAATAATACCACAACTTTTGTTTTACAAACTTCCGGTAACGTTACTTAGTCACTCTTGTTTTGGTTTTACGTCATAAACCAGCCAAAACAAGCTTAAATTTTGAGATTCAACTATACGGAGGAATTATTTCGCTATATTAGCCAGGAAATTAACTTTTTGTTTATTGCGAAAACAACTCAGACGTTTTAGGTTTTAGGTTTGATAGTGTGAACTGATAGTTTTTACGTCTTACGTCATGCGGCATGTATTACATCATAGTCTACTAAAGCAGTGTTGTAAAAAGTAATAATTTTAAATTATTTTTAGTAAAAGTAAAACTAATTGGAAAAATTTAAATTTAAGTAGAATAAGAGTAAAAGTAATTTGTGATTTTTTTTATTTAAGTAGAGTAAAAGCAAAGTAACGGTCAAAATTTTATTTAAGTAAACTAAAAGTAAGACCTATTTTTCTAAGTAAAAGTAAGAGGAAAAGTATAATAAAAGTAATTTTGAAACGATGGAAAACACCAGTTTTCAGAGCTCCAAAGATTCATTCTTAAGTTTTTTACTAATATGGATAAATTTTAATTTTAATGAGTTTTTTTTCGTTTTAAATGAATAGTGTTTAGCGTGTTAGCTGCTTAAAAAACATTCTTTTGTCATTAATTTTACAACAAGCCCATGTTGAAATTACTTAAATTTTAGTTAAAGTAATTTTTGAAACCCCCTCGACAACCTACAATGGGGACTACGCCACTTTGGAGGTCGTGGTTGATTTGGTTTACCAAAACCGCCATTGCCACCTTGGTGAGGTAATTGCCACATCACGTGTTGTGGCGTGATGGCTTGACGCGCTGAGGGAGCTTAGGCCCATACCGTGTGGCCATGCGGCCTAGCCCACAACCGGAGGGTATTCCTCCCACGGTATAGTGAATTCCAACCAAAAGTAGGTCTAGGGACTAGATGTGAGATAGGTTGTGCATATTTTATGTATTCAGTAAATCATATACTAATCTTTATTTATTATAGGAAAAAACACAAGAAGGGAAAGATCAAGAGGATTTTTATTTAGGTCAAAGTAAATAGGCTTCCCTAGGTTTGAAGGTCTCTTTCCTGTCCACAGCCCATATATCAAGAGCGTCGCAGTAACGATGCGCAACCGCAATTTCAAGTACCTTTTATATACATTTAATTTCCCCTAGACAACCTACAACGGGGATTACGCCAAATAAGGTAAACTAACCTTTAGTTATTTTACACTATCCTATTATATATTACCTCTATTTTTTGATCTTTTTATGCTATCTAACTATCATATTATTATTTAATTTACCTTAAGTTATAATTTTGTTTTTTTTTGGTTATTTCCCTTTTAATATTATTATTATATATTACTCTCATACAGAATGTAAAACTCACATCTGCTCCCTAAAATCCTCTGATAGTGGTGGGGCATTCGACTAACATTCTACATCAACAACAGTGCTGATATAGGGTGGTAGGCGGCAATATGGAATAATAACCATCGCCGGCCCGCTTCAGCTATAAAATAAAAAAAAATGTAGCGAACTGAGTCAGTTCATTTTGTAATTTATATAAGATGGGCCAAAATTTTATACAAAATCTCTAATATTTATTCTAGATAAATATTAGCGGCGAACGTACACCATGTGTTTTGTTTATAACTCTTTGAGGAAATTACTACTAATTTACTCAAAGAGTATTGTATTTACTTTTTATTTAATTTGCAAAATTTATAAATTTCCAAGCAGTAAATACGTCATTTACATGAATAGAAGAATGAAAAATATTAATGTAAGACTTTTTTGTGCTATTAGTATTAAATTACTCTAAATATATTTTTGTTAAAATTATCAAATATTTCAAATAACACCCACCATCTTTAATTTTTTTTGTGGTATCAGCCTTCCGCGCTACAGTAAGGTAAATTGAGACACAGTTTTTTTTTTAAATTTTAAATTGTTAAAATATGTTTAAAATGGTCAAAAAAAAGATTTAGAGCGTTTAGAGAAATAAAACGCTGTTTTACAACAAAAAATTAATGATCTAGAAAATGAACAAAGATTCTGGAAAATCAAAAAAGCGGAATTGACCAAACGCATTAACTTCGAAATTCATCAGCCAATTATGCGAGGAGCTGTTTGCCAGGCTTTTTCGTCTTATTCAGGAAAAGATTGAAAGGATGGAAACAGAAAAAGAACACTTCACGATGCTGGTAGTTTTGGGTTTGGAAGAGACAAAAAATCCGGAAAAAAAACAAGCAAAGGTCAAACACCTTATCAAAACGCTCAAAAGCGGAGCAGAAAAAAATTTTGTTTATGAACATTTACGTGTAGGGAAAGTAAATCAAATTTACCTTCAACTTAAGTCGCTTCCAAGCGTGTTCGTAATGGTCAAGTTCAATTAGCTGGAAATTTTAAAAATTTCGCATGTTATAATAAAGTGTATGTCAGACTCTCATTGACTGAAAGTTAAAAGGAAGAGCAAAAAAATTGCTGAGCTTTAGAAAAAAAAATAATGAGGAGAGTAATAAGCGTGTAGGTATCAGATATAGCGACAATGGTGATCCTTATGCTTATGATTTGGATTTAAAGAAAAAAATCAAACATTTGAATTTGGAATAGGAGTTTTTGCGATTCGATAGCTGTAGTACAATTAGTAAAAATTTGGTAAATTTATGTTTCAACGCTAGAAGTTTAAAAAAATTGTTGCTCCAATTTGAATGTTTGGTTTCTGGTCAAGATTTATGTTTTGGTGATTCTGATGTTTTGATGGTTACAGAGACTTAGTTAAACAGAACAATAACTGAGAAAATGATAAATGAAATGGAATTGTATGATGTTTTTAGATGTGATAGGAAAAATATAAAAGGCGGTGGTGTTTGCATTTTAGCAAAAACTAAATTAAACGCAGTTTTAGTAAATATTGACAGCAAGTATGAAAACATAGAAGTTATAGCAGTATATTTTTCCTTTTTTAAATCAAAACTAAGATTTGTTTGTTTTTATTGTAACCCACTAATTTTAAAAAGTGATGACGAATTAATTTTTCAATTTTTACGGGTTGTAACTGATAACTTTCAAGAAACTTTAAATTTAACTAGGTTTAACACAGCTTGTTTCTAGTCCTACCAGAAAAACTAATTATCTTGATTTAGTTGTCTCAACTGATCCTGCAACATTTAATGCTATTGAAGTATTGCCAGGTTTGTCAACGTCTGATCATAATGCAATTCGATTTTGTCCAGATGTTAAGTTTTCGAAGAGCAATCTGATGATGATAATAAATGCATGTTGGTACCAGATTTTTTGAAAGGAGACTATGAAATGTTTTCTATGTATTTAAAAGCAGTAAATTGGGATGATTTATTTTTATCGTGTTCCACAATTGAAGAAACGTGGGTCTGTCAGTGCTTATAGAAGGAATCATCAATCATATACCATTGAAAAAAATTTCTAAAAAATGTAAACAACATATTTATCCCAAATTTATTAAAAAAATCCAAATTAAGAAAAAAAACGTTTATGATGAAAGTATCAAAATAATAATGAAAATTTAAAATTTTGAAAATTTTCTGCTGAATATAAGAAAATGGCTAAAGAATACAATATAAATTTAGAAAAAAAGTTTTGGACACATAAATAATTTATGAAAATTTATAAACAGTAAGATTAAAATTAAGCAAAACATTCCGCCACTTAAAAAAGAAAGCAATACCTTTGCTATTAGCAATGAGAAAAAGTAAAGCTTTTTGCACAGTATTTTAGTTCTGTTTTTACCAGGGATGATGGAAAACTTCCTGAATTTAACCCTAATTCAAATAATAAATTAGAACATATGCTTTTCAACGAAAAAGAAGTTTTAAAAGCTATTAAAAAACTACCAAATAAATTGTCAAGGTCACCAGATTGTTTTCCTGCTTTATTTCTTAAACGCTTAGGTATTGAAATAGTAAAACCCCTAACAATGCTTTTTCAAAAGTCATTTGATTCTGGATCATTGCCTCGTGATTGGAAAACCGCGTTAATAGTTTCACTTCTAGAAAAAGGAGTCAAAAACAATTTAAAAAAATAACGACCAGTTTCTTTAACCTCTTTTGTATGTATATTAATGGAACGGGTGCTTGGAGATGTACTTTTAACTTTTTTGCTAATATTTTGTCAAGGTGTCAACATGGTTTTAAGACTAAGAGCTTAATGATAACCCAACTCTTAGAAACTTGAAACAGCTGGACAAATGCTTTAAATAGTGAACAAATTTTGACGTTGTTTATCTTGATTTTGCGAAGGCCTTTGATACAGTATCACATAAAAAGCTAATATTTAAATTAAGAAATTAGGGGTAACAGGAAGAATTTTAAAGTGGATAAACTCGTTTTTAACTGAAAGAGACTTAAAAGTAGTAATCAACAACACTGAATTCAGATCTTATCCAGTGCTCAGTTCTGTTCCTCAGGGATCCGTGCTTTGTTCTTTTTTATTCCTTATATATATTAACGATATAGTTAATTGTGTAAAATATTCAGAAATTAAACTTTTTGCAGATGATGCTAACAATAGCATTAATTTTTTAAAGCTTTATATCTAACTCAGTTAAAAACATACTAAGAGCATATACAACATATGTCAGGCCCCAATTGGAATATGCAAGTGTAGTATGGAACCCATATTTAAAGCAAGATATTAACTTGTTAGAATGTGTTGAAAGATGCTTCACAAGATGTTTGTTTAAAAGATGTCACATGCCCATTATGAGTTATGATGAAAAGTTAAAAATTTAGCAATTACCTTAACTGGAAAGACGTAGGGAAATATTTGACCTTTGTGAATACTATAAAATAACACATGTTAAAACTTGTTTAAATTCTACTGATTTTTTTGAATTAAATTTTAACACAACAAGAGGTCATTTATACAAAATTAAACTACGAAAGAGCAGAATAAATGCAAGAAAGTATTTAGCCGTTTTCCGCGTGGTTGAAGCAGATGGCGCTGGGAACTGGTTCCGTTTCTTCCACCAATTAAAACCCGTCTGCTTTTTTTGTGCGGTTTCTATGAGGGGATGTTGGTTGTCTGCTCTGTACAATCTTCATTGTTGCCAAAAGGCTGTTATTGTGCGGTTGGGATTTTTTATTTGTCTGTTTTTGAAATTTTTTAAAAGTACTCTGTTGTTTTCGCTGTTTTCCGCGCGGTTGAAGCAGATGGCGCTGGGAACTGGTTTCGTTTCTGCCACCAATTAAAACCCGTCTGCTTTTTTTGTGCGGTTTCTATGAGGGGATGTTGGTAGTCTGCTCTGTACAATCCTTATTGTTGCCAAAAGGCTGTTATTGTGCGGTTGGGATTTTTTATTTGTCTATTTTTCAATTTTTTTATTTTTATCAATAAATCGATAACAAGGACCTAAATGAAAAAAGTGCTTCCTAAGAAAGTTGCGTAATTTCTTCTTCTTTCTAGTGAGCCCATGTTTATTTTTGATCAATCAGTAACAAATGAGGAATATCGCTTTTAAGGAAGGAGCGTTGGAATAATAATAATAATAATAATAATAATAATAATAATAATAATAATAATAATAATAATAATAATAATAATAATAATAATAATAATAATAATAATAATAATAATAATAATAAAAAGAAGAAGAAGAAGGAGATGAAGATGAATCTCAAAATTTACCCACGTTCTCTAATAATGGTTGGCGCGGCGCCACTGGGGCTAAATCGCCCCGTGGCGCTCCCGCGCCACCCATGAAGTAACAAAATCTGTTTAATTAATGTATACAGACCTCCTAACATTAAAACTGAAGATGACCTGTTATTATTAGACTTTATTTAGTTTTACACAAATAATCATTCACATAAAACTATACTATTAGGTCACATGAACTTATCAGGAATAAAGTGGGATTCTGATAAAATTCTTAGCAACTCTCAAAATGAAACTAAATATTACACAACATTTTTACAATTAGGACTCTCCCAACTAGTTCTTGAGCCATCTAGAAAACAAAATTTCTTAGATTTACTACTTACAAATGACCCTGAGATCTTCAATAAAGTAAAGCCGGCTGCAAATTTTGGCATTTCTGATCATGCTGTAATTTGTGGTGAAATAAACTTAAATCTTTAAAAAATAGTCATAAAACTGAACACTTAGTACCTGACTTTAAAAATTCAGATTTCAGCAGCATAGCCCTGTTTTTTAGCTTCTTAAAACTGGGATTTAATATTTAAGGCAGAACTTCACAGTTTTGACCACTTGGACTACAAGTCGCATATCATTATAATTATTAATTTTTGGCCCATAAAAGTGGGGTGCTTTAAAAAGTTAAGAATCTGTGCTATCCAGTGGTTATAAAAACATCACCGAAAAGTTTGTCCAGTTTGCAACAGATGTCCATGGATTCTACCTCTGAAAACCACAATAAGGCCTTTTAAAGAAATTGATTCGTTATTTTTGGGCGAAATTTTATAATAAATTAGGGTAATGTAGGGGGCAACTTTCAGAGATGGTTTCGGTTCAAAATGATCTCAGGATTTTTTTAAAATTACAAAAAAGATTTTTTTTACAAAAATATATAGTAAAAAAATCCTAAAGACCTTTTTTAATCGTTTATAATAAAAAAAATGGTAAAAGCCTATATCTAACTATTTCCAAACTTTCGTTTAAAAATAACGAATCGATTTTTTTTTAATTTTCGTTTAATTTTCTTTTAATTGACGCCGAGAAACTACATTTTGAACCATTCCTTTAAAAGCTCCTTTTAATTGAAAATCCCCGCGGGCCCAGTAGCCCAGTGGTTAGTACGTCGCGTTCGGACCCTGGGATTCATGGGTTCGAGTAGTCACTCGACCATATTTTTAATGCTGAAAAAAAAGTTTTTTTTATTTTTAAGCTTTTTAATTTAAAAAAATGTTTTATTATTTAAAATACGCTAAATAGAAAATAAAAAATAGAATATTTTTGGCAATAAACTTTATTAATGTTTTGTATTTTTGACATGTATTTTATTGACGTTATTTGATGATTGTGGACGATAACGTTTTTTTACAGACAAATGAATGTCAAAAATTGAATCAGCAGGTCAAACTACGTATAGTAAGATGTAATTCAAAAAAAATATGTCGTCAAAAAAAAACTGTGAAGTTCTACCTTAAATACTTAAATACAGTCCAAGAGTACTGGAATGAATTTGTAGCAGTTTTAACAAAATGTATTCAATTACATGTGCTTTTAATAGACAAACATAAAACATATTCTAAGAAAAAAATTCAATATCCGAAACATATTTATAAACTCCAAAATATAAAGAAAAAATGGAAAACTAGACATAGTACCAATAATTTTTAAAATCAATTTAAAACAATTTCAAAAATTTATGCAAATAGTGTCAAAAAGTTCAAATCAGATCAAGAAGAAGAGGTTCTTAAATCACATGATATTGGTTATTTTTATAAGTATATAAACAAATCGCTAAAATCCAAGGAAGCTATTCGTCCAATACAATGTGTAGATGGTAGTTTTGAAACTGAAGACTCTAAAAAAGCAAAAATTTTTGGTGAATATTTTGGTTCTGTTTTAACCAAAGATAATAATAATTTTCCATATTTTGAAACAAAAAACAATCAAATACTTGAAAACATAAATTTTACTATAAGAGATGTTTTGAAATTTCTTAAAAAACTGCCTAATAAATTGTCTCGTTCCCCTGATAGCATTCCTGGTCTTTTTCTAAAGCGATTAGCAAAATTTATTGCAGAACCCCTTTCTAAAATATTTCAAAAATCTTTTGATTCAGGTGAACTTCCAAGTGATTGGAAAATCGCACTTACTACACCAGTGTACAAAAAATGTTAAAAATGTCAAAAAGAAAACTATCGTCCAATCTCTCTTACATGTTTTTTTTTGTAAAACAATGGAACAGATTGTAAAAGCAGAGCTTTCTATCTTTTTTGTAAATATATTATCTTACCTTCAGCATGGTTTTAAAGATAAAAACTCAACAGTTACACAACTTTTTGATGTTTCAATGATTGGACTTTGATTTTTCAAGGTAAAAATCAGTTGATGCAGTTTACTTGGATTTTGCTAAAGCTTTTAAAACTGTATCGCATCAAAAGCTTTTGTTTAAATTAAATAAATATGGAATTTCTTGCAAGCTTCTAAAATGGATATAAGCTTTTTTAACTAATAGAGAAATGAAAATAGTAATAAACAATACTTTTTCGCCTTCATACCCAGTTACAAGTTCAGTACCACAAGGTTCAGTTTTGGGACCGTTTTTCTTTCTTATTTATGTAAACAATATTGTCAATTGTGTCCAAAATTCAAAAATTAGACTTTTTGGAGATGATGCAAAGGTTTATACTAGTTTTTCAGACTCAAATGATAATCAAATTAAATTACAAGATGATCTAAATAGAATTGTCCAATGGGCCCAATATTGGCAGCTCAATTTATCTGAAAATATATGTGAAGTACAACATTTAAATATTTGTAAAAATGTACACAAAACGGACTATTACTTAAATAATAAGAAGCTACCTAAAACTAATATGGTAAAAGATTTAGGTGTGTTCATCACTACTGAGTTCAAGTTTTCAACACATTGTAAAAAAAGCTAGTAAAGCTTTAAAAACAGTAAACTTAATTTTTAGATGTTTCAAATCTTAGTTTATTAAAAACTATCTTATTGCTTATAAAAGTTTTGTTCGTCCTACTGTTGAATATGCAAGTGTTGTTTGGAACCCATATATGACTAAAGATAAATATATTATGGAAAAAGTCCAACGCTATTTTACCAAACGAGTTTTTAAATCTTGTAACTTAAAAGATACTGGATACATAAACAGACAATGGATGCAATCACATTTGTGTTTGTTTTTTCCCTGATTTCTTGATGTATTACTAGAAAAAATAAAATCTTGAAATCTTGCAGGTAAAAATATGAATATGTAAATGAATTTAAAGTAAAAATTAAGGTGATTGTTACCATTGTTTTTAAGCCACCACCCAAAAATTTTGTTGAATTTGCTTAAATTGAAATTTTAAAATTGTGATTAACGGTTGAACACTAAATTAACAAATGTAGGGTAACTGACTTAATTTCGGCCACCCCTTTTTATTTTTCTGAATAAGTTTTTTCTGACTTTTTCAATCAAGCCAAAATTTGGCCTAAAAATCAAACAATAGCTATATTTGTTATTCCAGTGCAAAATTTGAATATTTCTGTTACACTTAAAAATCAGTGAGGGTTTAAACTTTTTTTTAAAAGTGGCCGAAGTTAAGGCGCGTGCCATTTATTTCGGCCACCTACAAAAAACTGTTCATAACTATTGCTTAAACTAACAATAAAAATTTCTAAAGGTTGCAAATTTATCCTTAGGTATTGTTCTTGGTACATATAACTTAATTTTTCCCGTTTGCAAACTTTAATCGTTATTAGCAAGACTTTAAATAATAATGTCAAAACCTTAAAAACACAAGCTTTAATAACACGTGTTTTTTGTTGAAAATTTTTTTGGTGAAAAAAACTATTTCAACATAAAATGGCTTTTATTACAGCCAACCAACTTTAAAGAAAGCATGGTAAAAATTTTATTCCATTCCATAAAGTTTTTTTATATTTTCAACCCAAAAACAGCAAAAAAACAAAATCCGCCTTAATTTCGGCCACCTTTTAGGTTTTTAAAAAAACCAAAAACAAACGCCTAAAACACAAAAAAAAAACAATTAGATAAACCAAAAATTACGGATTGGGATTATTTTAAAAAATTTTAAAAATTTAAAAAATTTTATTTAAAAACAATTTTTTTGAAGTTTTATTAAAGTTTCCAAATTTTAGTTAAAAATTTAGCAGCAAGTATTGATGAAGTTTGGTGAGCTCTTTAGCTCATTTTTATCGCGCAAAAAAATTTTTTTGAGATCCTTGATTGCAGATGTTTTCATGCTTTAATTAAAGAATTTTAAAAATTAAGTACCTAAATAATAATAGAAATAAATTTCTTGTTTTCAATCTTGAATTTAAAAGTTTTTCTCACACAAAAAAACAAAATCAAGAAACCCCAAAAAAAAAATTAAAACTGAAATTAAATTTTTATTTTTGTTCTAAAAAATTAATTTTATTAAATTTGAAACAATATAACTTAAAAATAACCAAATGCGCAAACAAACATAAAGAAATTATTTTTTAAAAGTACAGTAATACGCTTAATTTGAATAGGAAAAGAATGGCAGGTTGTTTGAAGTCTCGGGGTGGCCGAAGTTACCGTAATTTGAAAATGCGCAGTTAGTATAATGCATTGGAATCTTCTTTCGAAGAAAACATAAAAACATGAAAACTAACTATTTTGACCACTTAAAAGTCTTTAATTCAGGGTCATAATTTGTCTCAATTCAAATTTGATGCAGTTTAAACACATGCCAAAATTCCAGAAAATCACAAAAATGTGGTTTTTTCAATGGAAATGTTGATAATGCCGAAACAAACGAATAAAAAACTTGGCGAAAACATTTTATTTAACATACATCCAGCTATTTCTGTTCTAGCCCTCTTGTGTTTTGAAAATAATTTAATTTTCTAACACCCTAAATTGGTGGCCGAAATTAAGGCGTGACCGAAATTAAGTCAGTTACCCTACATTTATTTTAAAAACTTTAAAAATTTTGTAGCGAAACTATAATCGTGTGCCATGTTTTGTAACCCATTAACCTATTAAAAACCTCACTGGTATTTTGCGGATGTTTGGCTAGAACTCTTCCATGCTGTTTGTTTCGTTCACTGGAGTTGATTCGCCGATTATCCTCATGAGCTTCGTTTTTGTACTCTTGTAAAAGTTACAATGGGCCTCTTGCTCTAGGCCGTCATGACCATAATTTGGCGTCATGGTTACCCATGGTTACATTTACCGCCACACAGAGGAAATCCCTATCTTTATGTCTATCTATTTATCTTTATCTATCCCTATGTTTTTTTTTCATTCAAATAAATGTTAAACTAGCCTTGAAAGATGCTCTAAGCATAGAACAGGAAAAAGGGGCGATTTTTCCCCAGGCGTATGTTTAGACAGAAAAGATTTGGACTAGTCTGAGATGGACATTATGTAGACTATAGAAAATTTGCATTTGGTTTGGGCAGTGCTCACTAAATAAAAATTTCTACCATATAATAATAATTTGTTTATACATAGATCTAATCACACAGCACTGTTTCATTTTTTTTAGTTTGATGAAATTTCAATTGAAAAAATTATACTCACAGCAATCTTTGACAAGCGCGAAATCGCCACTTTTTCAATTTGAAGTTTATATTTGTATGTGTAAGAAACAACTATAAATTTGAAAAAGTGGCGATTTCGCGCTTGTCAAAGATTGCTGTGAGTATAATTTTTTCAATTGACATTTTATCAAACTAAAAAAAATGCAACAGTGCTGTGTGATTAGATCAATGTATAAACAAATCATTATCATATGGTAAAAATTTTTATTTAGTGAGCAGCTGCCCAAACCAAATGCAAATTTTCTATAGTCCACATAATGTCCATCTCAGACTAGTCCACATCTTTTCTGTCTAAACATACGACCGGGGAAAAATCGCCCCTTTTTCCTGCTATATGATCAGAGAATTTTTCAAGGCTAGTCTACCACTTTTTTTGAATTAAATTAAAAAATAACCTAATAAACTATAGTTTTAGCTGCGCAATGACATATGCTTATAATCATTCCGTTGCCGAGATATACTTTTTAAATAAAAAATAATAATAAGAATATGATGAATTAAAATTACGAAATTTACCCACGTTGTTTAATTATAGTTATTGCGGTGCAGTGGCGCTCCAGACAAAGTTTACCTACGTTCTCTAAATATAGTTGGCGCGATGCCGTGCGCCAATGATTGCAATTATATTTTTAAAGTAAAAATAATAATAAGAAGAAGATGATGACCATGAATTACAAAATTTACTCACGTTCTCTAAGTATAGTTGGCGCGGTGCGGTGGGTTAAATTGCAGTATGGCACCCCGCACCACCGATGATTACCGGCGCGTGGCGCTCCCGACGCTTATTATTTTTTTTAATAAATAAAACTTTGAATTAATTTTGTTATCAGTAATGCAAGAATTAAAAAAAGTACCTGTTGTTTTCGCCGATTTCCGCGCGGTTAAAGCAGATGGCGCTGGGAACTTGTTTCGTTTCTGCCACCAATTAAAACCGGTCTGTTTTTTTGTGCGGTTTTTATGAGAGGATGTTGGTTGTCTGCTCTGTACAATCCTTATTGTTGCCAAAAGGCTGTTATTGTGCGGTTGGGAGTTTTTATTTGTCTATTTTTCAAATTTTTTTTTATCAATAAATCGATAACAAGGACCTAAATCAAAAAAGTGCTTCCTAAGAAATTTGCGTAATTCTTTCTTCTTTCTTATGAGCCCATGTTTATTTTTAATGAATCAGTAACTAATGAGGAATATCGCTTTTAAGGATGGAGCGTTGGAATAATAATAATAAAAAGAAGAAGAAGAAGGTTCTGAATTTCAAAATTTACCCACGTTCTCTAATTATGGTTGGCGCGGCGCCACGGCGCTAAATCGCCCCGTGTTGCTCCCGCGCCACCCATGATAAACAAATAAATTCAAATAAACACAAACACGCGCGCGCACACACACGCACGCACACACACACACACACATACACACAAACACACACACACACACACACACACACACACACACACACACACACACACACACACACACACACACACACACACACACACACACACACACACACACACACACACACACACACACACACACACACACACACACACACACACACACACACACACACACACACACACACACACACACACACACACACACACACACACACACACACACACACACACACACACACACACACACACACACACACACACACAATTATGCAAACACATTTATGATTCAAATTCAAAGATGTCTCAATGTTTGCTCAAAATCTTCTTTTGTTATTTTGTTTTTATGTATTCTTGTATTTTAAGTAAAAAATTTTAATTTTTTTCTACTTCAAAGCATATTTTAAAACAAAAAATCCAGGACCGGTCGTGTTTTTTATACTAACCACAGGGCAGCAAAAAGTATGTTATGAATTTTTTTTAACTAAAATCTAAAACAGCAAAAGATTAAAAAACTTATTATAATAATATATTTAATTATTAAAAATAATAAAATAATTATAAAGTATCAAGAATACGCTTATTTTTTTCTTATTTATGATATACAAAATATTATTATTATATATTTATACAAAACTATTGTTTTTGTTTTTAACTTAGAATCGCAAAAAAAAAGAAGTTTGAGCGTAAAATAAAAAAATGGTTATGGGTCAATGAAGCATAGGGAACTTGGAGCCGCAAATAAAATTCATTAAAACCAAGCTTTAGTGAAGCTCAAAAAAAGGTATAAAAGTTTTTAGACAGCTCCAAGTTTCTTATTTGCGGCTCCAAAAGCCATGTACCTAGTTTAGTGTTATGTTTAGTAGTTATTAGCGGAACTGCAAAACTCCCAGAACACCATAACCGGAACCGGAATTGAGATTTTCCAAAAATCCGGAACCGGAATTCCAAATTCTACCCGGAACATCCAAAACCGGAACTGCCTATTAAACTGCGAAACCCCGGAACACTGGAACTAGAATTGGAAATGAGATTTTTGAAAAATCCGGGACAGGAACCAGAACCGAAATTCTAAATTTTGCTTGGATCATCCGGAACCCGTAATCGAAACTGCCCATCACTAATGTTGGATCATTTCGCTTAGGAAAAAATTTTAAAAATTTCACGTTTTTGATTTCAATATCCCAACATCCGGGCTTCAAGTTCTTAAATTAATTAATCTTCGAATTTTAGCTCGCAGTTCCCTCGGCTCCAACTACTCTAAATCCTGACCGGGAGAATGACTTATACAATTGGCCAAAATGAATTTAGATAAATAGATATTTATTAAATTTTTACCTACGCTTTTTGTGTTTTTTTTCAAGCTCATTTTAATTTTTTGTATATTTTCGAAAATTAAAAAGTCTTAAAAATTTAAAGCTTAAAACATAAAGCCTCACAGAAAACAAAATAGCTATAGGTCCTGGGCGCTGTTTCATAAAAGTTAGGAACATTTCATTTTGTAAAAACCCCATTCTTTTTTGTAGATCTCAGTTTTTTGTTTGTAGCTTTAAAGCTCCTAATGTTCAACATACACTGGGCTGATTCAACAAAAATGACCCTACTTCGTGTTTCATATAGTACACCTGAACATCTTTCAACCACCATCTTTTAAAAAACGAGCGCTTTGACCAATAAAACGTGAGCGCGGCAAAATTTCTGCTGGCAAAGACCAGAATAATGTCGCTTACAAAAAAATGGACTTTTATAAAGAAATTGAATTTTCAGAATTTTAATGAAACAGCGCCCTGGTTGCACTATGCATATACAAAATATTTTTACATTTATGAAACTAATATTAAAAAGCCTAAGCATTTCTTTCATCTTTATTCCATCAGTGATATTTAAGGCTGAATATTTTGTCGCCAATCTGCATATTTTTTTACAGATTATAGAATTTTAAGCAATGGCCGGTAACTGTATGGACTTGGACAATTTTATAAAAAAATTAAAAACCAACCCGGACAATCCGGAATTGGTAGAAGATGAACTCCATGAATTATGTTACAGGTAAAAACAATGCAGTCATAATATGTCAAACAAATGCAATTGACAAATAAACTTTAAAATAATTATAAAACTAATGTTTATGTCACATTATTGAGAATATTTTGTCAAAAACTACCATAGATTAGGCACGGCTAAAACCTGAATTTTGGATTAAGTTTTGCAAGCACACTAAGAATGTTGTTTTTTGCAAATTTTTTTCGTTTGTACGCATTGGTTGTTATTAGAGTGTCGATTTTTTAAAATATAGTTGGTAATGCACGAAATATCACTGCGTAATATACCACTGCATAATAAAACCATTAGTGAGGGTAAATAAAAATGAGCTAAAAAGTTGTATATGTGCAGCAAATTTTTACGGATTATATATTCTCATTGTTACATTGTATAATATTTGTGTGTTGTATTCTAATGTACGCATACTGTTGTAATGAACAAAAAAATTTTGCACATTAGTGGTTTTTTTGAAGTGCTATAGATTCTTTTAATATATAGATTAGATCCAGTTTATTTTTTAAAAGTTAAGTTTACTACTTATTCACTGCGCTATTTTTTTGTTAATATGCGTCTTTTTCTGCGCACATAAACTTGTAATGAAAAAATAAGACTCATGGACCTACAAGACTCATGGGCTCATTAACTTGCTCTTTAGACTCGGGGAATTAACTTAATATAAATATTTTTTTTCCTTTTTGAGAACACGGGAATTACTCATGCAGGACTACTGTTTATTAGAACTTGATGCACCAATAAATATTTGTGGAGATTTACACGGACAGGTAAAATTTTATCAAATTTAATACGATTTGAATTGTCTTTCTAAAAGCAGAGAATCGAAAATCTTTAATAGTAGTTGTTGTTTAATAAAATTTTATCATTTTATTTCACATCAATTGTTGATAAGAAACAATTACGTATGGTTTTCTTTAAACTTTTTTGCTCACAAAAAATGAAGTTAATTGTATTCAAACCTGTCTTATAAGTTTCTATGATATATCAACTTGTTTAAAATCACAAATAATTCTGCAATATTATACTTTAAAGTAAATATAAATTTTTGTTAAAAAATAGTTAATCGTGGTTATGATCAACCTCCATTACTAACCACCTTCAACATTAAACTAATAATCACCTTCAGAATCTATATCTATGTCCTTTTGCCTCTATTTCTTTGATCTTTTTATGCTATTTAACTATAAAATACCGTGATAGGGGTGGGGCCATAACTAAAATTCTACATCAACAACAGTGCTGATATAGGGTATTAGGCGGAAATATGGAATATCCATCGCCGGCCCGCTTCAGCTATAAAACAAAAAATTATTGCGTTTCTTTAAAATACTTTTTCGCATTTCCTGTTTGTTTTTTTTTTCTCAGCCTTTTTTAACAATTTTTTAGACCCAATTTCAGCTAGGGATCGATCGGGGCCCCGGCCCCGGCTTGCCCCGGCACTTTTTTTCTACCTCGGCCACGGCACTGGCAAACGCAATTTTTTCTATCCCGGCCCCTGCAATTTAGCTGTCAAATCAACCGGGGCGAACCGGGGTAAAGACCTCGTAAGAATACAAATTTTAAAGTGCTTTTTGACAGTGATAATTATATAAAATTTTTTAAATCTAATGTAACCGCTTCAATATGAGGATATTTATTATTTATATTTTACATTTTAGTAAAACTATGTTTTAATATTCCTTATTTTAATTATGAGTCGTTATTGTAAAAATTTAAAGACTTTTTCAGAGTTGAAAATCATTTGTAGATTTTATTTACAAGATTAGGGTTTGACAATAGAAGTCCATTCATGAGACGTATACAATAAATATTAGAGTTATTATAATATCATTGTTTATATCAAGAATATATAACCCAAGAGAATTTTCGGCTATGTGTAACGTAAATTTTTTAACTAAGTTTAAAAAAAAATGATGCACATCTTAGTTTTCCGCGCAAGCTACTTTCTGTGCACTAAATAAAAATTTCCTCACACAGCAATATTTCGTACGCCAATATTGTGTTTCTGACACGCGTACAAAATCGCCGCGTACAAAAAAATAGCAGACATTGGTAACAATTGCTGTTAAGTTTGCTCATGTTTGAGTTTTTTAAAATAGAAATTTTTATTGTACAATTAGACATTTCTTTGGATTATATTATATTCTTTTGTTTTTAGGTGTTATTGAAACTGTTTTAAAATTTAATGATGTTAAAACATTTTTTTTAAATAAAAAATAAATCCAAGTTGATTTCTTGTTTTTTTTTAGCATTTTTAAATTTACTGCTGAAATTACACTGATATTCATGAATTTAGGGTAGGGTCTATTCGGACTGGGTCCGTTTGATTTGGCAGGAAAATCCTGCGGAGACAGTCCACTTTTTTTGACGAGTTCAATATTTTTATACAGCTCAAGAGACAAAAGCAAACTTGAATTCTTAAACAATGAATTAGTATAAACTGTTTTTATGTAAATTGGAAAAAGTTTTTTAATAATATTCGCTTAAAAATCAATTAATACGTGTCGAAAATTAACGATATTAAATACTGGACCCAGTCTAAAAGGTATACTACCTGGTCCAGAGTTTTCTTGCAAAAAGTTAAGGCCCCTGTTTGAATAAATCCGGTCCAGAATTTTATGAATACCAGTAAAAGTGCTAGTTATTGTAATAGAAATTCCAGTAAAAAGTATCTTTGAACTTTTATTTAAAAAAAAATTTGCTAATTAAAGGCAAACCAAACGTAGCTGCAACAGTGTGTTTACGTGTTCATTAAACAACTATTTTTTTATGTCACAAAATAAGAATTATTCCGAAACAACCGTCTGAAGTTGATTGATTTCTACTTTAAATCTTTCATTTTCTGAATTTTGATTGGCTAAAACGAGTTACGTCAGATTCTTGTGATTTGAGTGGTTACTTAATGGAGGGCATTTTGCAGTTCAAAAAACAACTGTTGGAGCCACGTTGGGTTTACCTTTAGTTTAAGGTTTTTATAATTATATTTGTAATAAAAGTAAGCATATATAACCCAAAAATGGTACTGGTATTGAAAACCCGCTATTTTTTTCTAATTCAGAGGTGTACTGTTGTTTTTTTTAAATTAATTTTTACCGCAATTTGGGACACAATGTTAGTATTTTGAAGCACATATGGGAACTTTTCTTCGACTTTTGCGTAAAATGCGCTACACAAAAAACCGGGTATTGACAGCAAGAAAAATCTCTTGGTACGAAATCAGTGGTATATGCACACGTTAGAAATGTTGCATTTTTTCCTGCACAATTTTATTCAAAAACTTAAAGTATAATCGGAAATTTTTCTTGGGCTATATGTTTTTGATGAATTTCAAGAAATTACAAAAGGTAGTGCAAAATCACAAAAAAAATTCATTGCAAATGCTCAGTGACATTGTTTTTATGATTTTTGGCTAAAAAATAAGTTAGTTGATTAAAATGACTAAAACTTACAACTTCAAACAAGCTAGAAACGAACATAGTCGCTTATACATATACTCGCAATTTAATTATCTTACCTTTACAATTTAAAAGGTTTTTTTATTTAAAAAAATGGTAGCGAAGCTTTAAAAATGTTCTAACAATTCAAAATAAAAAGGTGCGTTTTAACCCCGTCTGTATGTTTAAACCGAAAAATGTTGAATAAAGGCATGTGTGTGAAGTTCTAAAAAAGATGTGTTTTCAGAATAATATTCTTGAAGGCTAACATTTTTTAGATTTAGAATTGCATTTCTTGAATAATCATCATATTCGATTTATTGTAAAATAAAGAAATTTTGCTATTGTCAAATACTTTTTTTCAATCGGAATTTAATTTTGATTTTAGTTCCTTTAACACGTTTTGGTTTTTATTCAAAACATACTTCCTGTATAAAAATGTTTTAATTCCTGCTCTATTTATAGAGCATCCTTTAAAAATAATAAGAATGGTTAGTGGGATTAAGTATAATATTGCTTTAAACTTGAATATATTTCTAATAGTTACGTAAAGTGCATACTACTGTTGTAAAAAGTTACATTTACTTTTGCATAAACAAAACTAACGAATTTTTCATTACTTACTCGATTTTCAACCCTTTGGGATTTTTTCGTTCAAAAACCGCTGCGAATCTGCAAAAGGTATATTGCGTCAATGCTGTAGTGTGTTATACTCTGCGGTTCTCGACGATAGTCAACGAAGTCTAACATTGAGCAGCAGTGAGGTGAAATTCCTTCTGCGGATATGAAGCGGAATTAATACCAAAGGGTTGAATTTCAATTACTTTTACTTTTACTTGGATTTTTTTCTACAAATACTTAAATTAATTTAAGTAAAAATTATGTATTTCAACATGTAAATTTCCTATGGCCTTGTTGTAAAATGAGTCTCAGAAGAAAGTTTTTTTAAGCCGCTGACAGGCTAAACACCATTTACTTAGACTAAAAAACTTTTTTTTTTATTTTAAAAATTTATTCACAAAGAATAAAAACAGATAATAGCAAATATAACACAATTATCACATCAATATAGTATCACTACAATACATTATACCATACAACATATTACAAAAAAAAACACCATACGACATAATACTTTCTCAAAGGTTTCGTGTACAATATAGAATGTACACATTAGAATGTGTTAATATTTGCCAAACTTTTTTTGAATAATGAATAAAAAACCTTTCCTTTTTAATTCCTATTTTTTTTAAAATTAATTATTTTTGTATTTAATTATTGTTAGTAAGGTACAAACAGGGCTACAAGTTATTTATCACCAATTTTTTCATTTAAGTAATCGTTAATCATACTTTTACTCTTACTATTACTTAAAAATAGGTCTTACTTTTATTTTACTTAAATAAAAATTCGACCGTTACTTTTATTTTTACTTCACTTAAATTAAAATATCACAAATTACTTTTACTCTTACTTTACTTAAATTAAAATTTTTTAAATTTATTTTTACTTTCACTGAAAACAATCAAAAATCATTATTTTTTACAAAAATAGTGTATACTAAATAAAATAATAATTTAAGGTCTCTCTGGACAGTTTAAGGTTTAAGGTCTTTCTTAAGTATGGAGAATTTTCGGCATAAGAGATACGGCGAAATACAGAAATGGTTCTGTATAAAATTAATATGGGTGTTAAAAAGGCAAAAATACCACGATTATAAACTGCACATTCATTATATTATTGGTAGTAGTTGAAATAATTGATATTAAAAATCAAATTGGAACAAAATTTTTGTGAAATCCTTAAAAATATTCGCAACTCAGTATTTATTAAAAAAATACTTCTAATAAATAGGCACCATTTTCACTTACGTAAAAACCAATGGAAATATTTTTGTATTTATGGTTTAATATACGAATTTCCGTGAAAAATGGGGGTTAATTTCTTCAAAATTGCGACGATTTAAAAAAATAGATTTAATTTATTTTGGTAAAATTTAAAGCTCCAAATATTATGTTGTTTTTTTTTAATATATGATTTTTAAACTGCAATAATAGCTCTCGTGCTCTTAATCTGTTGTGTGTGCATATTTTAGATTTAATAATGGCCGTGGGTTTATAAACCTCTTTTATAAAACCAGTCAGTAACGCCTAGGTTTTCAAATTTTTGGCATCGATTCCCACTGTGAACATATTTTTATTGCCGCATTTTTCATTTAATATTAATATTTATTTTAGATTTATTATAATTTTTTCAATAAATCAAAACAAAAAAAATATTTGTTTCCTACTTTGTTCCGCTTATTCAAATTTTCGTCGTTGGTTTATTTTAAAATATTATAATTCCCTATAATTACAATAAATCATTCTGTCCTGTATTTCTACTAATTTTTTATTGAACGCCGTGAAGTGAAAACTGTTCAGAGAGACCTTAAAATTTAAAAGAATCAAAATATTGAAATATTTTTTTCTGTTTAAAAAAATTTTGTGTATTAAAAAAAAATTTTTCTAATTACACAAGCGTTTAACTTCCAAAATGTGACTCTTAATTACTTAAAACAAATAATTTACAGTAAAGAATTTGAATTTTTTTGAAAAAAAAAACTAAATTTGCAAATTCTGCTAAATTTTTAGCCTGCCCTGCCCCCGGCCCCGGCCGGGGCAAAACTTTCTGCCCCGGCCCCGACCCCAGCCCCGGTCCTACATCAGCAATAATTCTGCCCGCTCGATCCCTAGGTTCAGCCGGGCAAACAATTTATTAAAATTTAATAATTTTTTGTCCTACTTTTAAGAGTTTAAAAGTCACATCCTTAAAAATTTACACACAGTACAGCTTAAAGTTTTTGTTTTCAAAAATAACACAACAAAAATATGTATTCCCGCTGTTTTTAATTTTTGTTTTAAATTTGTGTATTATCCATTAATATTCTTTTCATAAATTTTAGTTTCACGATTTATTAAGAATTTTTCACAGAAACGGATGGCCCCCTGAAAGGCAGTATCTTTTTCTCGGCGATTATGTTGGTAACGTTTTTGTTGAATTTTTTTTTTGAGAAAACAAATTTATATTTCTAACAATAGTTTTTATGGAATAATTTTACATTATTAACAATTTCAGACAATTAATCGTTCGGTGGATAACTGGGCGCACGAGAAACTAAACCAACCCAATTGAAATCCAACCAATTACAAATACAAATATACACATTCGCTGTATTAATACTGTATTGACAACTGATAGTTTTGAATTTGATTATAACAAACCGAAACGTATAAGTATAATAAAAAATAGATAAAAACATAGTATTAATTACAAAAATATAAAAATCTTACAAATGCAAAAAAAATGTTTTTTTTTTAATTTCCATATCGTTTTGAAAAAAGTAATTTAGCTTATTTCAAATTTTACAAACAGGTTAATTCTTTAATCCACTTCAGTGATTTTAACGCCCCAATCTATTACACAGTTTACTGTGATCTGTCTTCCCTCTCTGTTTATCAGGATGAGAGATGTTGCATCCAAAAATGCATACATGGTAACATAACACCCACAAACTATTTACAATAATACTACATAGTAGCATGTGGAGTTAATTTTTTTAATTTTTACTGGTTTACTTGGAAAAAGTCACGCTGGTCCAAATCTATTGTTCTAAACGGAAGTAGGGTATCTAACTTAATATCGGCCAGGCCTTAATTTTGGCCACCAATTTAGGGTGTTAGAAAATTGGCTTGTTGTTAAAACACAAAAGAACTAGCACAAAAGTAACTAGATAATTGTTGAATAATGTGTTTTTGCAAAAGTTTTTCATTTTTGCTATTCTGCATTATCAACATTTTCATACAAAAAGTGATTTTCTAAATTTTTGCTTTGTGTTTAAACTTCATCAAATTTAGAACGAAGCACTATATAACCTCAAAACATCTTCTATTTAAGGCTCAAAATTGTTAACTTTCGTGTTTTGATAGTTTCTTCAAAATCACTTTGCAATTTGTTTAAGTAACTGCACATTTTAAGATTCCGTTAATTTAGGTGAAAAAACTTGCCGTTTTTTGTTGTTTTTAAATATCATCGTACTACCGTATTTATGTAGATTTTTTTTCATTTCACCTTTTTTGACGTTTTTTTAAGCCAAAAAAAAAAATTCAACAAAACTTACAAGTTATTAAAACTTGTTTTTTTAAAACTTTTGACATAATTATTTAAAGTCTTGCTAATAGCTATTAAAGTTTGCAAACGAGAAAAAATTAAGTTATTATGTACTAAGAACAATACCTAAAATAAATTTGCTATCTTTAAAAATTTTTATTGTTCGTTTTGGCAATATTTATAGCCAGTTTTTTCTAGGTGGCCGAAGTTAATGACCCGCGCCTTAATTTCGGCCACTTAAAAGAGAAAACTTTAAACGTCAACTGATCTTTAAGTGTAACAGAAATTTTAACATTTTGCACTGGAATAACAAAAATAGCTATTGTTTGATTTTTAGACCAAATTTTTGGTCGATTGGAAAAACCAGAAAAAACTTATCTAAAAAAATAAAAAAGGCGGCCGAAATTAAGTCAGTTACCCTATTCCCACGTGCATAAAAAGACGCCGCTTGCAAAAAGGGACGCCTGCATTTTTACCTAATAACGTGTTGGCGCCTTTCTAATAACCCACCCGCGCGGCATTCTTTTAGCCATAATCGCATTTGCATTTTAAAACGCTGTTTTGCCGCTCTTCCACAACCATTCCCACGGACAAAACATAGATGACGTGATCACGATTACTATATGACATTTTAAGGGTACTTAAAATCTTGAGGTGACTGTTGTTTTTATGTCTTTTCTTCTAGTTGCTTTTGTTAAATACTAATCTTAACACTTTTATTTTAAGACAGATATATTAAAAGAAACATTACTATGTACAAAGTGGTTATCACCTCAGTGTCTTGTGATATAAGTACTTAGGGTAATGGCCAAATATCCAATACTTGACACTTATACATAATTATTTTTAAAAAAAATAATGATCAGTTATTCAAAACAGCTTGGAAAAAAAAATTAATATCTAAATTTTTAAACTGCAAAACAAATTCAAAATACTTCAAAACCGTAAATAAATTCGCTTGCGTAAATAGTTTAAATTTATATTTAAAAACAATATTTTATTTTTTTATCCAAAAGCTGATCAAATAAAATTGTTTTTATTCATTTTATTTGCCAAAATTAAAAATAATCACGTCAGGTTTTTAAGAACCCTCATAATATAATATGGTATTTGTGATCACGTTATATCTGTTTTGCTTTGTGGGAATGATTGTGGGAGGAGCTAAAAATTGGATATCTCTACGTTCCATGAAGACAAATTTTTTCCCTAAGCACTAATTGGGTAAAAGTGATTTTATATGTCATAACTCTGTGAAGATCTTTAACACTGAACAACTTCCGTTTAAATAGAAAGGTTTTGACCATCATGATTTTAATCTGGTTGCATTTTTAGACCGCGGACCCAAAAGTATTGAAACCGTCTCCTTATTAATGGCCTTAAAGTTAAAGCATCCCAAAAGAGTTCATATTTTGCGCGGAAATCATGAAACCAGTGCTGTTAATCGTGTAGTAAGTTTAAATAAGTTTAAAGCACTTTTTTTCGCTAATCAGTTTATCCAAATTTTGTATTATTAGGTACTTAATATTATCAAGTTATAAAAATAATTTAAAATATTACTACTCTCTCAGTCATCTTACTGGTTTTGCGAATACGCAAATAATAGAACTGTAGTAATACCATCCAAAATTTTCAACCATTAGAAAACTTATCGCTAAACCAGTAACCACTAGATTTCAGTAAACGACCCAAACAGGGAAACCATTCATAGAATATATATTTTCAACAAAACTAAGACAGAAGAACAGTAATTTAATAACATAGCTTATTCATTTTTAAATTAGTTGCTAGGGTTATAGTTTTGGTCCTTTTACATCTGGTATATAACAGCAATGTGAGAAACGAAAATTTACAAAGAATAGATATTAATACCTATTACAATGCATACTATGAGTATACACTAAATTAAGCTTTTGTAAAATAAGCTCTTGTTTAAAGAGCGTTTAAAGAGACAGCAGGACAAGATGTTTAAACAGTTATCACGTTACCTTGTAGAAGAAAACAAGAAAATAATAAAACAAAAACAAAATGTCTGTTTGTCATAAAAATTCCATCCAAAACACGATTTTTAAAATAGCGTGTTCCAAAAACTCAAACTTCCCAGCAGAAGCTTTAAAAATAATTCAAACCAGGGAGTTAAAGCCTGTGCACACGCTTTTCGATGCTTCCAGTTCAGTTTTAAAGATTTAATTTGCACTTTTGTTTTCCTTCAATTAAAAATTCTTTGAAAAAATTGTTTTTTCTGTATTTGGGGAAAATAATATTGTTCTTTCATTCAAAACAATCTTAAATTAAAATTTTTCCGGAGGTTCGTTCTTCTTAGCCATTTTTTTCTGTTTGTAAAATGTAAAACTTTTTAATATGCCGAATAAAAGTTTGTTTTAATCAATATTTTTTTTATAAAATTGCACATTTAAATATATTATTTTTTTCGGTTAATTTTGTAAACGCAATAATGTTTTTTAACTATTTTGATTCGAGGTTAGTTTTACAAACAAAAAAAATCTTTTTTTTTTGTTTTTTCAACCGATGTCAATTAAAAATGAGAACAACAATGAAAAATATCCGTTTTGTAGGTGTTTATTAATTACTAAATTATTATAAATAATTACGAATATAAACACACTGTAGTTAAACCGCTCATCTTTTCATTTAACATATAAATATAGCCGGAATTCAGCGCGGTAATTTTTAAAAAACCGTACATCACCATTTAATAACACTAAATATCGTGCTGGGTGCCGGATATACTTACATGATGAGCTCTTTAACTACGATGCGTCAATACCATTTAGTATTTACTGGTCCTAAGCAAATGTAATAAACTTATTAATAGATTTCATAACTGTAGTAAAGTTGATGTTGGTTTGAAGAGAAACCAGTAAATAGAGATTTATTTTGTATTGATTACTTTTTTTAACCAAAACATAAGTATGAAATACTGGTTTCAAAAACCAGTAAGGTGTCTGAAAAAGTAGATTTGTTGTTTTTTTTTCTAATCCAACGTGGTTTTACAAATTACTTTTATTGTTGTAAAAAAAACTTCAGATAGTGCTAAAAACATTAGTATTTCATTCTTTTTTCCTATATTGATGTATTTTTAATTCATAATTTTTTTAACTACAAATTCAATTTCCTATACGCGTTTATTATAACCTGTAAATTTAGTATGGATTCTTTGACGAATGTAAACGCAGATTTTCTGAAAGATTGTATAGAAGTTACAGCAATGTATTTAATTGCCTGCCGGTATGCGCTTTAGTAGAAGGAAGAATTTTTAGTGAGTATATAGACTTTTTTAACTGTTTAATTATGACTTAACTAATATGGCTTCTAAACATTCTGTTGAGTTACTGCAATGAGAATTTTAATCAGTTACTGAGATTCCGGTTACCACGGTGAAACTTTCTTCTCATGATGTTGGTATTTTCTCTGACTATTTGGATTACTGCGAAGTAAAAGACTCAATTGAAATGTTTAATGCTGATAAAATAGCAGGAATGCAAAATTTAGTCACGCATGCAGTATTACGTACCAACTAAGTATATGTAGAGTTAATCGTGGTGAAGTTTACACATTACAATGGTCAGAAACAGATACCATCACCATTGAAAGTTTGAACCTACTGGTACAAAAGTTTCATCGTGGTAACCGGGGAAAAGGCGATTACAGAAACAAGTTAACCAAGTATTTCAAAAATCGAGGCTGTATTTCTTTAAAATAAAGATCTGTAAAAAAAAACCATACATACACCTAAGACTTGTTATTACTATTTTTGATGTTTTAATGCGGAGTGGTCTATTGCAAAATTATAAAAAACTTAAATGCAAAATTAAAACTTGGCTTTGGGTTAAATTTAAATTCATTTTTTTAAAAATTAAAGACCAAAACAACTTCAAGGTTTTATTTTTGCTTTGGGCTTAATATGTCCATAAATTGTTAGTCTTTTAAGACAATTTATAAAACACAGTAAACGCAAGTGCTTTTACAATGGTAAAAACCCTCCCATTTAAACAGAAGTTGTTCAGTGTTAAAAAACTTTACAGAATTATCACGTTATGGAATTCCTTTTAGCTAATTAGCGCTTGAAAAAAATTAAAGATCTCTCCGTTATTTGGAGATCAATCTTTTTCCAAGCGCTAATTGGCTAAAACAGCTCCTCCCAAAACCATTTCCAGAGAGCAAAACATATATGACGTGATCGAGAACAGGACACGAGGGTACTCGCCTCGAGGGTACTGGACACGAGGGTACTGAACACGAGGGTACTGGACACGAGGGTACTTGACACAAGAGTACTGGACACGAGAGTACTGGACACAAAAGTACTGGGCTTAAAAAGTGCAAATTGCGTTCACCACAACCTCGCAGCAAAATTGATTCATTATGCAAGGGGGAACACGAGGGTATTGGACACAAGGTACGGACCAGCAAAAACATAATTTTCCCACATAAATCGGGATAAACTTATTGCATAACAATAGTTTGTTTTACTTAAATATCATAGTTTGTTTGACTGACTTATAAAAAGTAGGATTATAAAAATAAAATTTTTGAAAAAATAAAAAAAAAATAAAACAAAAATAATAATTTTATAACATTAAAAACATTTTCATGTATTTTGTCTACATTTTCTTGCATGTTTTTATATAATAACTAGCTTTAAAATGCTGAAAATTTATGAGACGACTCTAAAAATAATAAAAATTAAGGTTGTTGTTATGCTTTGATGGTGCTCTCAAAAAAGTTTTGTGGTGGAGTGGAGTGTTGAAAAAATGAATTAATATTTTTGCTATTAATAACCTTTCAAAAACATTTTAGTAAAATATTTTCCGAAAAACAATTTCTTGCCTTTTTTAACAGTAAATTATTTGGTATTTTTTAAAAGTACACTATTTTTAAAATATTATGATAAGGTTTAACTTATTTTTTGGGGTTTTGCTTTGGCTTAGGGAAATAAAATTTACCGTGCAATGGGTTTTGAAGACTCCCAAAGATCCGTTGTTTGAATATTTTACTCACGACTCTATACATAGATTGAATGCATAAAATATAAAACATGAAAAATCTTACAATTGTATGTTTTTTTATTAAAAGCACATTTTGTTTGCCTTGTCTTAAATGATCAACATGTGTTCAAGTGAATTCCTTAAGCTAGAGTGAATTTAAAAAGGCAAGAAGTTATTTTTTTACATTTCTACTGCTACAATCTATTTTTGCAAAAGTTATTTTTTCCAAAAATTTTATCAAAAAAACTCAATTACATTAATAGAGTCAATGAAAATAGTCTAAAATATAAAAATGACAGTAAAAAAACTGCAATTCGCTTTTCATTTTTGTACGAGTATATGTTTAAAAAAACAGCAATTAAATTACTTTTTGGCGTTCTCATTCCACTCATGATTGTTTAGTATTAATTCTTTGGTTTTTTTAAAGGCAGGGTTTTGAAGCTTCAGAAATTCAATGATAGATTCAAACATTATCATAGTTTTTATTAAAAAGCGATGGTATAAACTGTGTGTAAAATAACCTTTAAAAATTTCGTGTTTTAGTATGATATTTTTCAAAACTATTTACGTAGTTTTTTATTATTAACTTGTTTCATATTTAAGCAAGAAAAAAATCTTATTTATAATTAAAAACCAAGCGATTTTATGTAACGTTTAATTGTCTACACATTCAGCTCAGCTCAGCTCAGCTCATTTAGTCTAAAAAGTTTACATATTAATGGCAAACGTATTTTTTCTTAGCTCAGTACCCTCGTGTCCAGTACCCTTGTGTCCAGTACCATTGTGTCCAGTACACTCGTGTCAAGTACCCTCGTGTCCAGTACCCTCGTGTCATAAAATCGACGTGATCACGAATACTATATTGTATTTTTGTCTGTTTAATTTTATTAAAATTGCTATAGTTTAAAATAATTTTTTTGTTTTTAACTATTTTTTTAACTATATATTTGTAACTGTATTTGTAACTTTCCCCTTGATTAAACCCAAAGTGTGATTGCGTTTTTGTTTTGGTTACATGCTAAGTCAAATACTATATTTTAAAGGACTATTAAATATTTTTAAGGATCCTCAAATACTGTTCGAAGGTCTTTAAAATCCTGGCTATTTGCGAGAAAATATCTTTATTACCTTAAAAGAATTTTTTTAAAATGAGACTATTTTACTGTTTTTGCATAATCACACAGTCATTTCGGAATAATCAACAACATAATTTGGTTAGAAAAATATAGTTTTTTAAAGACTACATAAGTTTTAACACAATTACAACGTATAATAACATAACTTTTTGCTTACTAATATAATACAACATAACTTTTTGCTTACTAATCATATTATATCTAAACATTTTAACATTAAGCACTATATTTGCAGCAATGCACGGAGGATTAAGTGAGGATTTGAAATGTTGGGATCAGATTAAAAGGACACTCCGCCCCTGTGAAATTCCCGACACTGGTGTTTTAGTCGATTTATTATGGGCCGACCCAGGTGCAATGTTAAAATTATATAGTTGACATGACTGTTAATGTTAGTAGTGCGTTTATGTGCATTTATGTGGGGTTTTGTAAATTTTCACAGTCAGAAGCTTCTCTTTTTTTTTGAATGGAGAAAATGATCCATTAGCTTTGTCTGTTATTCAGTTGTGCGTGTCTGTATGTTTTCTTTTGTATGCATGTTTGTGGATGTCTGTTGTGTGGTTCTGTCTTATTTATGATTTTGAAGTATATGTGTTAAAGCGTAGTTTACTATATTAAACTAGGTTTAAGCTCTGAGAGAAAATATAAACCTTATGTATTGTGAATTATTTCTGGTGATGGGCGGAACTGCGGAACTCCCGGAACACCAGAACCACAACCGTAATTGAGATTTTCCAAAAATTCAGAACAGGAATTGGAACCGAAATTCCAAAATTTACCCTAAACAATCAAAACCCGGAACCGGAACTGCCTATTAAACTGCAAAACCCCCTTGAACTCCGGGATTGTAACCAGAATTGGAATTTAGAACAGGAACTGGAATTAGAATTCCAATTTTCTTTTGGAACATCCAGAATCTGAAACCGGAACTACCATCACTAATTATTTCCGCCTGATATGATTTGTTTTTTCAGACAGAACAGTTAAAGGATATTATCCCAGCCAAAGAGGAGTCTCCTGTGTGTTTGGCCCAGATGTGGTGGAAAAGTTTTGCAAAGATATGAATATTGATTTAATAGTTCGTGCTCACCAGGTACTTAATTCTGACTTATTTTTAAAAGATAAATTATTAGTGATGGGAAGTTCCGGTTCTGGATTCCAGATACTCCTGGCAAAATTTGGAATTCCAGTTCCGATTCCTGTCCTGGATTTTTGGAAAATCTCAATTCCGTTTCTGGTTCCAGTTTCGGTGTTCCGAGGGTTTTGCAGTTTGATAGACTGTTCCGGTTCTTGGTTCTGTATGTTCACGGCAAAATTTGGAATTCCGGTTTCGGTTTCTGTTCCTTATTTTTGGAAAATTTTAATTCCGGTTTTGGTTTTGGTTTTCCAATGGTTCCACAGTTTCTCCCATCACAAAAAATTATTCTACAAAACTTATCATTAATATACTGCAATTTCTCAAATTAATGTCTAGACAAATGATATGCATTATTAATTAAAAAAACATGTTCATAACATTGTTTTACAATTGAGAAATTGCGATGAAAAAATTTTTAAAATTATCATGTTTTCAAATTTATTTTGTGGTTTAATTCTTGTGTTTCTGTCGAGATTCTAACTACTATTGTATGTATTCTACTTTTTGCTGCCTGAATTTAGACCAAGATCAAATCATAAAAGCTTTCCATTTTTTTGTTTTTGTACAACCTTCTCGCAGGCTGGTTATAATAAAAATATACCATATAAAAAAGGATAATTATTTAATAATTGAAAAAAAATATTTAGGGACTCAATCGTAGTGACACTCCTGTCTGTCTATTGAACTTTTGAATAATTAAAATAAATTTATAATCAATACTCACTTAGCATAATCAATACCTTGGAATTTTAAAGAAACTTAAATGGCGGCTATATGTTTTGCTGTGTGAAAATCAAAGTGGGAGGAGCTATAGTTAAAATATTTCAGCCTGAAATAAAGGGCGTAACCGCTCACCGTCGGGAAGAAAAGAAGAATAAACGCGCGAGAATAAAATTAATTAAAAAAAGTTGGCAGGGATGATGTAATCAATTATTATTAAGTTGCGTCAGGTGTTTTTCTACACGTGATATTTTCTCAAAAAATTTTCTCTTAAAATCCTCTGATAGAAGTGGGGCCTTCGACTAACATTCTACATCAACAACAGTGCTGATATAGGGTGGTAGGCGGCAATATGGAATAATAACCATCGCCGGCCCGCTTCAGCTATAAAAAAAAGAATAAATAAACAAAATCACCATGTACGTTTGGCATACCGTCGTTTTTCCCGCTAATATATTTTTATATATCATGAATATTTTATTATTTTAACGTTTTATCAATTTTGGTGTGTTTTTTTACGTTTTTAAGATTTTAACGTTAATCGAATGATTTTGTTGTGATATTTGGATTGGTTGATAAAAACTTTGGAGCCATTCTAAAAAAAATTTGGGTTCGGAGGAGTTGATGGCACTTAAAACGCAAACTTTAAGCCAAAGACGTGGATTTATTAAACACTATTCCAAAGCCTAAGCCAAAGCTTAAAGCTAACAACCGCAAACCATTTTTTTTTAATTTTCGGCTCCAAGTTTTCATTTTCAAATAAAATTGAATTTTTCAATATTTTTTGATTGAAGACTGAAAACTTCCTGGTGACGGGTCCAAAGACCCGGTTCCTTGCAAAATTATGGAAACGTAAAGCATAGCTTTAATAAAGCATAAAAAACTTAATAACATCTAAGATTAAGTTTTGGGCTTGAATTTCATTAATTCCAAATAAATGGCTCGAAGATCTCCATTTACATCTCTCTCAAAGTTTTTATTATTTGAAGACAACTCTTTTGCTTTCAAGTTTCGTTGGTCTTAAATTTTCTTGGATATTTGGTTTAAATTTTCCCAATTTTATTTTAGGTTCCCGCCAATGGTTATGAGTTTTTCGCTGACAGAAAGTTGATAACTATATTTTCCGCGCCGAGATACTGTGGGGAATTCGATAACGCCGCCGTCTGTATGAGAGTAAGTTTTTTTTTTTTCACGTCAGGCTTTTAGCGACCCTCAAAATGTCATATAGTATTTGTGATCACATCATATATGTTTTGCTCTGTGGGAATGGTTGTAGAAGGAGCTAATAGAATCACTTTGAGCCAATTAGTACTTGGGAAAAAATAATCCCCAATCGATAAATGATTTCCTTTTTTCATAAGAACTAATTAGTTAAAAATGATTCAAATACGTTATAACTCTGTAAAAAATATTAGCACTGAATGATTTTCGTTTAAATGGGGGGGTTGACTATAGTGTTTAAAACAAATAAAATTCAATAAACCAATAAGTAATAATAGATCAATAAGCAGCCCTGAATTCCAATAAATGACTAAATTAGCCAAGCTAAATCACCAAATTGTTTGTTTGGACAGTTATTTGAAAAGATTATTGCAAACTTAACTTACGTGCACGCCTACCAATGTATAAGTATTAGCACCACAAATATATGCTGAGTCAGAATAAATTTCTTTAAAGTGAGTTTTAGTTTTCATCATTATCTCTTTTTGTTTTTTTTTCAACAAATATCAATTTTGCTACTTAATGCCGCACTTCATAACATTGAAATATCAAAAAAAACAACAAAGACATGGCTCACTAAAATAGGCTCTAAGGCTTACAAAAAAGCATTTATTAAAGCCATTTATAAGCTCTTCCTGAACTTATTAAGTAAACTGAAAGTATATAGAGCCTGTGTTAAATTATTCCATGGTACAATCACTCTGTTTGCAAAGCTAAAATTTCTTATATCTTTTTGAGTTTTATCTAAGGCTAGTTTTATTTATGACCAGGAGTGGGTTGTGAATTAAATTTGAAAAAACATCTATTGGGTGATTATATAAACCATGTATTACTTTAAAGCATTCATATAAGTGTGTTTTCTCCCTCTGGTCTTTAATTTCTCTAAATTTAATTGAGTAAGCCTCTCTTCATAGCAAATCGTTATAAAAAAAAACAATTATAAAACAATTTTCTACTATACTGTTGCTGCAATTTATTCGAAAGATTAATATCTTTTTGTAAATATGGGTTCCAAACTGCACTAAGATACTCCAGAATTGGTCCCACGTAAGATTTAAAAGCCCTCAAAAAATTCCTTTTAGAATTTGAGTTAAATAATCAAAAAATCAATGCAGATACTCTCATTGCTTTTTTGCAATGATATCACAATGTTTGCAGAATTTTATATCATATGACATATGCACACCAAGGTCACGCACCAATTCTGTAGTAACAAATATGCTTTTCCCAAGTTTATATTTGCAAAGCATATCTGTAGTACGAGAGCCTACATGTAAAACCTAACATTTATGATCTGCCAACTGCAGCTACTAGTTTTTTGACCACTAATTAATTCTATTCAGATTTCTTCTTTAATTCTTCTTGAATCCTAAAGGTTTGAGTTTGATAGTTATTATTTGAGAAAAAAAACCAGTGAAACGGCTATTATTTGGTTCCATCTGCAAATTACTTAATTTTAGAATACTTAACGCAATCAATCATATCACTTATTACTTTAAAGGCTCGTTCATACTTACGTAAAAACGTCCTTTGGACAAAGTCCAAAGGACGTTTTTACATACGTTAATAAGCTGTATTTATCCTTTGGACTTTGTCCAAAGGACGTTTTCACATAAGTATGAACCAGCCTGAAACCTTCATATTACTCTGGATATTTTCAAGGCAGGATACTTAGATGCGCGCCTTCCGTGCTCATGCAAACAAACGGAAATGGAAAAAAGCACTCTAGTTAAAATGCACCCGCGAAAAAAGGGCCCGACTGCTGTAAAAACGACGAAAAACTATGAAAAACGCACCCGCCCGAAAAAAAACTCTTGTTTCTATTTAATATATGGGAAAACTAGTACAAATATAAGGCAAAATTCTGAAGCTTCTAAAACCAAAGCGTCACTCCGAAGCTACACATCTACAAATTACACGGAGACAAATTATGAAGTTTTAGTTGTTTTGTACTAAACATTTTTTAACGCTCCCTGACCAATTTCTACGGAAGCCATAATAAAATAAAGGGCCTTATTTTATAAACAAAAAGATGTGCAGTGTGGAATGAAATTTAGTAATTAATAAGACGAGCGAAAGAAATAATTATTATATAGGGACCCGGACTTTTTTCTGTTTGCAAGAAATATTAAATGTTTACTTGACATCATTTGCACACTTTTTTTATTCTACTATTCTTTCACCACCACTAAGTTTTTTTGAAAAATAATACCAACAAATACATTATTCATATCAAAAAGAACTAAACTTTTATGAACTGTCAAGTTTTTAGTGTCTGGTTTTTATTTAGCTATTTAACAACTAATCGTACAAACAAAACCTGCTGTGTGCTAAGTAAAATATAACTATTAATTTAATTTTTTTTCTCTGTTTTATTTTATTTATATTTTATGTTTTCTTAAATATTTTAAAACTGTAGTTTTTTTTAAATAAATTAAAAAGTGGTATCCAGCCCTAGAATAAAATAGATGACACTGCGTTAAGGTGTTCACCATTAACTTACTCAAGTAATGAGAAATATCAATATAAAATAGCTGGTAAATTCGTAAATTTAATGTAAAAAAAGAGAATAAATATTTGAAAATCAGAAATTAAAACAGATTTTTTGTTAATTTTGTTATTTTTGCGTTAAATGTGCGGATCTTAACATTTTTTTAATTTTTGGTACTTTTTTTCCCAGGTGCTATTTTTCTGGGGTTCGTGTTTTTTACAAAACTCCACAGTAAAAGAAAAAAATAAACCCAACTTGCAAAAAAAAGTCCCAATAAGAAAAATCAATTCATACGGCAAATTAAAGTAAACAGACGATTCAAATTATTTTGCAGAAAAAATTAGATACATATGTAGATTTTATATAAATTTTTTTCTAAAATCATGTAGAAACAATGCTTTGTAATGTTTTAGAATTGATATAATAAATATTTTGCTATTTTGGTGGCCGAAATAATTATCTGGGTATCCCTGTGGGTACGATTCCCATACACGTCCCAAAATTCCATTTGACCGATCCGCAGGTAAAATACACATATAAAACAACTTTGTACACTGAATCGGATACGCAGACTTCGTTTTGATGGTTATTTTTAAGATTTGAGCTTATCAAAAAGAGTTATGAACCAATTTATACCCAAAAAATGACCTTTTCAGCATATGCAATTTATGATGTTAATAAAAACAAATGTGAACGCACAAATTAAATTAAAAACTATGTTTTAACAATGCTAGAAGTCTGAAGAACTCAAAAATTTTCAAAAAAACTAAAAATTCGAAAGTTACAAAATTTTTTGGCTTTAAACACTAATTTTAACTTAGTTTTTCACCGATTTATTGTTCCTAAGCCTAAGCAAAACCTAAAAATCAAACAAAATTGTAATATAATTGATTTTTATTAAAATAAGTTGTTTTTTTAAAAATGTGAATTTTTTCACAACTAAAATTTAATGGGTATTTGAACGGTTATTACACCAAATTGGTTGTTACCATGAAAAAAATAAAAGTATATTTGTAACTGCCAGACACTTGGTAATACGAAAAAAAAAATTAGTTTAATTAAAGGCTTAATAAAAAAATTCTTAATAACATAAATTGTAAATGCGAAAATAGGGCAATTTTTGGGTATAAATCGGCTTATAACTCCTAATGAAAAGCTCAAATCTCAAAAATAGCCACAAAAAACCAAGTCTACGAGTCCGATTTAGGATATGAAGATGTTTTATAAATGTATTTTACTTTAGGGTCGGTCATATCGAATTTAGGGACGCGTATGGGAATCCTACCATCCCTGTGACCACCCCTATTTGTTTTTTAAACAACCACGAGTAACAAATTTTTATCTTTTTAACTTTTTTGGCAAATACTTTTTTTGGCACTTTCCGCATTTTCTTATTTGTTCCCAAATTTTAAGAGCTTTTATAACGTTTTAAACAAATATACGCGGGTTTAAACTAATTTCAAATTAAAAATATATTCATAAAAAATAAAAGAAAAATCCTAAAAGAAAAATTATCTGGAAACGTGTAAAAATCATACTAATTCTCAAAAACAAAACTTCTGCTCGTATTCATAAAGTATACTATACTGTACTGATTATATTTTGACATATATGTGGTCGCCGCCGCTATTGTTATAAAACTTACTACTATCAAATTTTCTATTTTTACACTAAATAATTAAAAGTAAATAGAACAATAATTCTGATTATTTTGAGTTTTTTAAACGTTTTAAACGTTTTTAAATTGATTTAGCTATTTATTCTTGCATATGCTATTTATTCTTAAAAAATAAGTTCCTTTTATACTGTTTTAGTGTTCGTACTTTTTTTGAATTATCACCGCTTTTTACCACGCACATGCTTTTTTTGCGCAGATTACCTGTTTACATTTTCAAAAGCGTGAGCGTGTATTCATAGTTTCTCAGCGTTTGTACACTAGTGAGTGGGGCCCTTTTTTCACTGGTGCATTTTTTCTGAGGTGCGTTCTTTCCTTTTGACTTCTCCCGCCATGAGGCCCTTTTTTCATAGGCGGGTACGTTTTTTCATAGTTTGTCGGTGTTTTTGCAATAATCTGAGCCCGTATTTACTAGACACCCTATGTACATAGTTGTACTATGCCGCATAGGCGCCCTACCGATAGTGCGAGTTATAGTGATACTATGAAATTCAATTTACTAGACACACTATAAGTACCCCTATAGATAGTGACACTTAGTGTACCACTATAAGTTGCACTATGTTTGCTGTCAAAAAAATAAAGACATTTAAAGTTTTGAAATGGACTAATTACATAAAAAAAATCAATCAAATTTTTGCAAAACATACTGTTTAACTCAATAAAGTATTCTATAATTTGTAAGACTACTAAAAACACTTTAAATTGATTTTGAAGTAATTTTGAAACTTAGGCAATTTTTCTCTATAGTGCCACTTGCTGAGCCACTATGAGAACCACTATGCGCTCTAAAAAATCAATATTAAGATTCGGGCAAACTGCGCGTTCTTAAAATGGCGGCTTTTTACTGTCTAATTACAAAAATAATAAAATATCATTTTTGCAGTAAAAAGTATATATTTTAAGAATTACATAAAAGAAGCAAATCCATAATAAAATATATGATTTTATATTATTGAATAAAATTATTATGCGTTTGTTTTTTATCATTGCATATGTGTTAAAACCTTATTTGAACACACAAATTAAAAAAACTTGCAAAAATGCGTAAGAAACTAGCTCAATTATTGTATTTTTATCTATAATTATTCTATAGTGCTCGTCTTGGGGCGGTCTTTACCGCCCTAAGCAAATATCGCTGAATAACTAGTGCACGATCGTCTTAGTGGGGCTAGTAAATTCAACAAGAAGTAAAAGTGCCACTTTAGAGCAATTTTATAGTGGAACAAAGCGGATAGGGCTCCTAGTAAATACGGGCTCTGGCCCTTTTTTCGCGGTTGTACTTTTTCTAGTGTGCTTTTTTGCGGCAAATCAAACAAACGACCCTGTAATAAATTGTTCTTTAAATATAGGTCGACGAAAATTTGCATATTACTCTGGATATTCTCAAAGCTGGAGACGGCAAAGACGATCATTTAAGAAGCGCCAAAAAATACGAAAGTTTAAAAGCTTCTGGAACCCCGTGAAAACTTAAAAAAACTGTTTTAATACCGATTTTTTTTATTTTTTATAATGTCGGGTTGCTGTCGTTTAACTAATATTTATTTACTTACACTATTTTTTACTTTTAATGTTAATAAAACTTACTAATTTATCGTATTTGTCGTGTCTGTGTGTCAACCAACCAGTGTTAGAGCGCAGCCGTTCATTAACAAAAAGAAATTATGGCAACGAATTGTTTAAATAACCGAAATGCCATCAGCTAGCGTCAAATCAAAAAATTAAAAATTTTTGCCAAAGCACCTTGACATTAATATTTTTAAGTAACTTGGAATGTTCAAAACGGCTTTAAATTTCTGATAATATTCTTAAAATGCGTTTCAAGACTTTTAAGCTATTTAGAAACAATTTTAAACATAATCATATGTCGCGGATTGTTCAAGTGAATCTAATCGGTTTGACAATACCTTACTGTATTTTGTTAGATTCCAGGTATTTGGCCTGGTGAACAATCCGGTAATTACCCACAAACATTTAAATTATGTTTCCCTAAAAAAGAACACCGACCTGTTGTGGAAACGTTAAGAATAAAAAATTTTTTTTGAAATTGCTAAAGACTCCAGCTATATTTATAACGATCAATTTTCTCTATAATTCCAATTTCTTGGAAATCGCTATAAAAAATTTGATAAGTATATTGCAACATAGAATTTTTTAAACTAATTAAAAAATTGAAAATCCTAATTTAATGTTTAAAACAACAGCTTCATTATGGTCTGAATTGTTTTTACCGAAAACTTGATCTTTTGTACATGTAGCAGAACTTTTACAACAAAAGCTTAAGCAAAAATAATTTGTAACTGAGAAAGTTAAGCAGTCAATTTTATTGCAAACTGGCTGATACAGGAAAGTGAACTCGCAACCAACAAAGTCTTTTCCGGCGTACTATCCATTGCACCATAGGTTGGAAATGAATGTAAAAGATAATCGCCTTTTATTAACGCTTGTATTTTAAGTTTTACGCGAAAAGGATAACTTACAATAGTGTGTGTGACATTAAAACACTTTTAAAATTTTTGTTTTGTTATTTTTAATCATAAATAGTAATATTCCCACTCTCCAATATCATGCTCCGGAGCTCTTTTCCTTTAAGGCGGGGAGGGCTCTAAAGCTCCGCCCTATAAATGAAAAATTTTAAGCTTATTTAAAGGTGCGGCACCACGTCAAACTTTTTGTCTTCGATTTTGTTTAACCCTTTAAAAATGGCGTTTTTCGAAATTTCTGTCTTTGAACCATACATTGCTCAATATGTATTAAAATTTAAAATACAAAAAATGCACTCAACAAAAGCGGCTAATTTCTACTTTAATTTGATATCTTGATCGCTAAGATTGGTGCAGTAGTTGTTGAGATAGTGCGTTTCCTGTTTAAAAAACCGGCGATTTTTATGATAAAAATACAAAGTACGGCTAAAATGTTAAGCAAACATAATCAAATCACTGTCGTCGTTTGCTATTTTTAGCAAAAAAATTGCCAACTTCTGAATCACTGGAGATATTTTGATAAAAAAATTTTGGAGTTATTGGGGGCAGGGGTAAGGTTTTTACAAAAAATAATCAAAATCGAAGACAAAAAGTTTGACTTGGTACCTCACCTTTAAGCTTGATAATGTGATGTTACTCAGCACTAACTTCGCAACCAAATACTAATATTATGACAATATCAACAAACAATATTATCACAATGTTTCAATCGCGACTCGATCCAGGAACCTTCAGTATGCAAGACCTGCCACTGTACCACAACCTCGATTTTTTATAATTGATTATTCATTGATCGATTGGTATTTAAATACTACTAAAATGCATTGCTTTTAATACAGACTAAAAAACATTAAATGCAAATAAAGTAGATATGTTTTATGTTGGATTCGGCTTTAAGGTGAAGAATTTCATTTCATCTAGAGGGGCATATTTCATAAAGACATTTGTAAATTTTTATTTTACAAATCTTCGCCTATTTTTTTTTGTAAATTACATGATAGAGGATATACGACGTGGGAATATTGATCAGTCAGCGGAGGAGAGATGACGTGCGGCTGCGACCAATCAGGTCAGAGCACTGCACGGAGATACTCCCCCTGGATTGCAAGTCAAAAAACCTAAACCTTTATCATTAATTTTACAAAAAATTGGCGGAGATTTGTAAAATAAAAATTTTACAAATTTATGTTTTTATCAAACAAGCCCCAGCACCTGAAAGGTGGTACGTAGTATTTTATGAATCCTTGAGCAATTGCCTTTTAGGATGATTCTTAGAACAAGAGTTTTCAAAAAATAATGTCATTTTTGAATTTACTTAAACGTTTCGGCAAACCACAGTTGTCATCATCAGTAAAATCATCAGTAAAATTATAAATATTATAAACACAACAAGAATAAAAATAACATTGTAAAGTGACAAAAATAAGTATATTAAATTACTACCAGCTGGTAGATAAATTTAAAAAAACACATTTTTTCTTTTATTTTTATTTACCTTCTAAGATAAAAATCTCCCCGCGGAAAAACTTCCAATTGTTACCCAAAAGGGGATATTATGAATCCTCGAGCAATTACCGTTTAGGATGATTCTTAGTTCATGGTATACATAAATACAGGAAAACATTAACAACAACACTCTATTAAATTCATTTAAACGTTTCGGCAAATCACATTTGTCATCATCAGTAATAAAAAAACATTTTAGGACCAACCGGCTTGTACTCAGTGGACCGTCCAATGAAAAGGAGATCATGGCGGAGATAAGTTTCGGTTCGGTCATGGACTTCTGGACCCCGGAGGCGGGGGTGGAGGTGACGGCCACGGAACCCTGGATCCACAGGGTACATTGCAAAGCTCTGTTTAAAAACGCGCCTCCACCGCCTCAAATATACAGTGCGGGAAGAAAAGTCCTGTTCCAGGTATATTAACGTTTGTATGTTTTAAAGAAGCAGTATATCACAAGAGAAAGTTTTATTTAGGCATGCTGAAAGAAAAAAACTAAGGATTGTAAATGCGCTGTATAATAAATTAAAAGACAACTAAAATAGGGCATGTACTAAAATGTGTCAACAGAGTATATTATTCCTACTGCACACTTTACTGTAGGTATAAACATAGGTGAGCACGGTCGGGAAAGCTAGATGGGGGGTGGTTACCCGGGGTAAATCGAATTTTGAATTCTAGGAGGGGGGTCCCAGGGGGGTCCGGACCCCCCTAGCTTTTTAGGGGGGGGTCGACCCGGGGTACGAAATTTTAAAGTCTAGAGGGGGGTCAGGTGGGGTCTGGTGTCCAAAGCAAAACAGTTTTAAACCATAATAACTTTAATAATTGTTCTTTTTATAGGATAATACTACATTTTATTGAATAAAAAGCCATATTCATGTATAAAAAGGGTGTAAAAGCATGAATATGTGATGAAAATTCAGGTTTTTGGAAGAAAATTTAGTATAAAAAAGGTACCTAAAATTTTCCCGAGGGGGGAGAAGGGTCAGATTTCAAAATCTAGAGGGGGGTCAGGGGTAAAAAATTCGGAAATTTGGGGAGAGGGGGCCCCCTAGATTTTCGTCTAAGGGGGGGGGTCCCAAAATTTCGAGGCTAGGGGGGTGGACCCCACCCTGCCCCCCCCTTTCTCACCTATGGGTATAAACCAGCCAAATTTTTCATGGGTGACTTAGATGACTCATTGAATCTTTTACAAGGATTTTTTTTTATCATGAATTACAAAATTTTTATCCCAAATCCTTTTTTAAACAATTAAATTTATCAAGCCTTGCCTTTTTAAATTGAATTTATCATGTCTCATGGGTCAGGTTTTATCACCAAAGAGAAATTTAATTAAAATTGGTTTAATATCCTATTTTTTGAGAAAACAAAGGGATCTTCAATTGAAATTATTTTTTTCATTTTTACTATTGTTTGTAACTTCCTGCTTTTTAATCCAAGAAAAAAATGCAAAATTTACAACAATGAAGATACGAATCTGGGGCCGTTTGCATAAAATTCACTTAAAAGATCCCTTAAGTTTTCCCTTATCTACAGTAATTTACCTAAGTTAAGTATTAGCTTAAGTCGGTTGCACGAAAGAATCTCTTCATCTTAACTAAAAAGCAAAATATTTTTTTATGATATAACAAAATTATTTTTTGTAATCGGGAACATCGGTTACTAAACTTAGTCTTAGCTGCCATAAGCTATATTATGGGTCCGGCACAAAAGAGTCCCGGCACAAAAGAGTCCTGAAAAAAATCGCAGCTGGCACAAAAGAGTCCTGGCACAAAAGAGTCCGGGCACAAAAGAGTCCTGGAGAAAATGCATTCATGCGTCCAAGCGCTGCGAGCGCTGAAGTTGGCACAAAAGAGTCCTAGCATAAAATCAATTTTTCACAGCTGAGATACAATGTTCACACCTCAGCTGTGTTCCAGTTTTTTATTTGTTTTTTTTAATTAGCCTTTTAAGAGGTTGTGTGAGGATTTACGCCGGTAAAAAAATTATGTTTTTAAGTATTTTTATTATTTAGTTATTAATACGCTCGAAGTTTTGTAAAGTATTTAAAAAATAAGAAAAACATGTGTTTGGGTTTGTGTGTGTGTTGTGTTGTGTCATGTGTTGTGTTTGGGTATAAATTATATAATATTGATTTAGTGTTTTTTGTCATAATTGAGTAACAAAATCATGTCTAAATAGGGTAGTGCATTTAATTTCGGCACTTTTTTGTTTTTCCAAAGTAACTTTTCACTGTGTGGCCCGATTTTCATGTTTGATAGCTCATTTTGAAGCTTTCACGATACTGCGTTGCGTCATAAAAGTTTCATTGTACGAAAATAGTTTTTTTACTTAATTAAATCAGTTTTTAAAAAAATGGAAAATTGCCGAAATTAAATATATGCATTTAGTTTCGGCACTTTACAAACAATCGATTATTTCTCAGTCAAAAAATCATCATTTTCAAAAATTTAAAAGCCTATCCTTATCTCCAGGCAGTTTTCTTTAATTTAAGCTACAACTTGTTGTTCAACGTGTAATTGGTAAAATGTTACAGTTAAAATGCCAAAATGGTATTAAAATAAGCAAAATTTGGGAAAAAAGTGCATTTAATTTCGGCACTTTTTAAAAGGACCTCCTTAATCGAGTTTAAGTGCAGTGCTATGACCCCTACACATTTCAACGTTGTGTTTTAACTATTAACAACTTCAATTTAACACTCGAATACTTAATTCAACCCGTTTTACGTACAGCCATATGTGTGCCGAAATTACACTATTTTATGTTATAACGATTGCTCACCACAGACGCAACGTAGAACCACGGGGACTAAAAATTTGGAAAATAGACTAAATTTTACCAGGACAGTTAATTTTTAAACCAATTTATTGCGTAATCATGAAATGCCCATGTTCTAAAAACGAGTAACAATTTTATTTTGTATAAATGACACAATTTCACATAAAAATATCATAACATAACAAATGAAAACCTTACGACAGTCATCTACGTATAATTAGCTCTCATTTGAGCTATCACACGTCGTATTCCGTCCAGGATTACCAAAGATATAGTCCAAAATCAAAAATGCCCAATTGGGAAAAGTGCCGAAATTAAATGCATTACCCTAAGTATTTTAGTTGGGATAAATTTTTTGTTCATACTTCATAGTTAAAATATTACAATTTTTATCAAATAAGTGTTTTGGTCGTAATTGTAAGGACAAACAGATGTGTCCAATTTAATATGGCTTTAAATAACATTTAAATCTAAAGGACTTTTAGCATAATCACAAATTTGTTTTATAATTCGTTTTAAGTTAAAAATTAAAAAAATATGTTATAAACATTTTTAAAAATATTATAAAAGATTACGACAGAATTCCGAATGTACAGAAAGATTTTGCATGATGATTATATTAATAATGGGAGGTGAGATAAAAATGGATACCAGAAATACCTAAAAAGTAGTTATATAATGAATAAAAAACACATAAAAAAGTAAATTTTAATAAAAAAGTAAATTGTAATAAAAAAATTGAATATACCATTAAAGAAATATTAATTGATGAATCTATTACTAAAACGAACATAACCTCCTAATATAATTGCGAAATTCTCTTCGATACATTTACTTCAATCGTAACCTTTATAGTTTTTTAAATCTTTTGTGTAATTTTTTAAACAATTTTTTTACTTTTAAAGCAGAAAAAATAGGTGATTTAAAAAAAGGAAAAGTTAACAGAAGTGATTTTTCTACCCTTCAATATCAAGCTCCGGGGCACCAGCCATTTCAAGCAGATGGAGAGACTTGTTTGATTATGTTTTAATTTATTCTATACGCATTTTAGGCTATTTTATCGTTTAAATACACGTTGAAAAAAATTAAGTTTAAAAAATTCTGTTTTTTTTCGGAAAACATTAATAGTTAAATACCGGTTAAGTGTTGTTAAACATGGCTACAGTATAAGTTTTTACTGCGCCTCTTTTTAAAAATTAACAAATTTTTATTGATTTATTATTTTATTTATTTATTTTTTTACTTCTTATTTTACTCCACTTTTTTGTGTCTTAACAGGCGCCTGGGGCTTAATATTTTCGTTGCTTTACCTCCGTACACTTTTTCATTGTATGTCAGCTGGTAAAATTGATTTTATGCCAGGACTCTTTTGTGCCGACCTCAGCCCTAGCAGCGCTTGGGCGCATGAACGCATTTTCTCCAGGACTCTTTTGTGCCGGGACTCTTTTGTGCCAGGACTCTTTTGTGCCAGCTGCGATTTTTTTCAGGACTCTTTTGTGCCGGGACCCTTTTGAAGGTGAGCCAAGAACAATATATACAGGATAGTGTTGTAAAAAGTATTGATTTTGGATTATTTTAAGTAAAAGTAAAAGTAATTTGAAAAATTTTAATTTAAGTAAAGTAAGAGTAAAAGTAATTTGTAATTTTTTAATTTAAGTAAAGTAAAAGTAAAAGTAATGGTCAAAATTTTATTTAAGTAAAGTAAAAGTAAAAGTAAGACCTATTTTTTTAAAGTAAAAGTAAGAGTAAAAGTATAATAAAAGTAATTTTGAACGGAGCAAAACACCGGTTTTTGGAGCTCCAAAGCTCTGTTCCAAAGTTTTTTTGCTAAATTTATGTATAAATTATCATTTTAATAAGTTTTTAGTCAAAATAAATGGTTTTAGCGTGTTAGTGGCTTAAAAAATGTTCTCTTGCCATTTACTTTACAAAAAGCCCATGGGGAATTTACCCTTTCAAATTACTTAAATTTTACTTAAATTAATTTAAGTATTTGCAGAGGAAAATCCGAGTAAGAGTAAAAGTAAAAGTATTTGAAATTTCAAAAGTCGAGTAAGAGTAAAGGTCTATTCATACTTATGACAAAACGTCCTTTGGACAAAGTCCAAAGGACAAACCAAAACGTCCTTTGGACAAGCCAAAACGTCCTTTGGACTTTGTCCTTTGGACGAAGTATGAACGCTACTCAGAATTTGTCCTTTGGACTTTGTCCAAAGGACAAAATCCAAAGGGAAAAGTCCAAAGGACAAGAAGTATGAATACGTTGTCCTTTGGACTTTTCCCTTTGGACTTTGTCCTTTGGACAAAGTCCTTTGGACTTTTCCCTTTGGACTTTGTCCTTTGGACAAAGTCCAAAGGACTTTTGTCCTTTGGACTTTGTCCAAAGGACGTTTTGTCATAAGTATGAATAGACCTTAAAAGTAAAAGTAATTGAAATTTCAAAAGTCGAGTAAAAGTAAAAGTAAAGGTAATCCAAAATCCGTTACTTTTATTACTTTAAGTAAAAGTAAAAGTAACTTTTTACAACACTAATACAGGATATATGTGGATCCAGCGAACATGTATACGTATGCATATTTTTATCTGCATACGTATGCATATTTTTATCTGCATACGTATGCATATTTTTATTTGCATACATATGTACATTTTTATTTGCATACTTTTGCAATTTTTTTAATATATGCATACGTATGCGCATTCTTTCACAAATCATAATCATACTACTGGTGTCGTTAGTACTAACAAAAATATATAATATAACGAAAAATGTGCGATTCCTATATAAAAAAGTACAGAAAAGGTGGCCTTTATAATGAGCCTCTCCATTTAAATGACACTCTCCACTATAATGGCATAGTAGCCATTTTAATGCGGCGAGTTAAAATGGAGAGGAAGCCATTATAATAGCCATTTATTGATTAAATTTCACTTCATATATACTCACAAGTGTAATATTGTCCGGGCCGCACGAGTTTTCCGGTGTTGGTTTAATTCTGTCCAACACGGTAAAACTTGTGCGGCCCGGACAGTATTACACTTGTATATATAAAGTGAAATTAAATGAATAAATAGCTATTATAATGGCTTCCTCTCCATTTTAACTCGCCGAATTAAAATGACTACTACTCTCTTAGAAGTGATTGCACTTTTTCGTGCAATATTAAGCAATAATTATTGCGTTCTGGTGGCTAGCGGAATTAATTGCATGATCTGCAATTTTTATTGCATCATTGGAATTGCAATATTTATTGCATACATATTGCACTCTTTTGTATGCAATTTTTTTGCAGTACTTGCAATTTTATTCCAAGTTGTATAATATTTTTTGCACATTTTTCTGCAGTCTAAATAAAAAAATTATTGCAGCTTTTGCAATTTTTTTGCAGAATCTCTAATATATTTTTCAGTTTTTTTTGTAGTTATTATTGCAGTTTTTGCAATTTTTTTGCGGTACTTCTAATATATTTTGCAGTTTTTTGTATTTATTATGGCAGTATTGAAAAGGGAAAGATGATAATTGCGCGAATGATGATAGAAAACCGACAAGAACGCAGAAATTTTTTGTAAATTAATGTCAAAGCAATCAAACTTTTCCTCAAACAAAAAAATCTAGCTTTACAAAACTTATAATCTGGTGAAAGAATCTTAGTTTCTCTGTAGCCAAAATTATATTGTTGCTATTACATTTGCAAAATAAGGATCTATACATGCACTTTTGTATCAGTTGCATCAGAAACAATTTTATTTATTAATGAACAGTAAATATGTGAGCAGTTAGAGAGCGGATTCCGGAAAAAGTATTATCACTATTTAGGCCGCTTTCATTAATTATGTGCCGGGCTCCACGGCAAATTTGGAAAATAGAGCAAAACAATTTTT